>JAODAL010041232.1:0-36098 GCA_025379985.1 Phyllomedusa bahiana | reverse complement strand
GGGCTTGCCCTTATACAGATTCTTGTCTGAAACTGCATAGTTACCATTTTGCTCCCGGTGGTTGAACAATCTTTTTCTTCTTGTGTACTACAAATTACAACCTGTTCTCACATTACCTAATCACTCAGTGTGTTATTAAGTTTATTCTAAAGCAAAAGTTCACTGGTTCGAATCAAGGAGCCGCCACGAAGAAAATTTCCCTAGAAAAGAGAAACTGCATCATCCAGTTCATCGATAGCAGTCTCTTGGACAAGAAAATTTCCATACTGCATTGTAGTATACTGCAATGAAGTCCATCCATTAATTCCAAAGCCAAGACATGAACATCGAGGCAAAATATCGGAGTCAATAAGTTTCATAGTTTCATAGTTTGTAAGGCTAAAAAAAGACAAGTCGTCCATCTAGTTCAGCCTGTTGTGCTAAGGTGTTGATCCAGAGGAAGGCAAAAACCCCCAATGAGGTAGAAGCCAATTGTCCTCATTTTAGGGAAAAATTCCTTCCTGACTCCAATCTGGCAATCAGAAAAATCCCTGGATCAATGACCCCTCTCCTGAATCCTAGTCACTATAACTTGTTATATTATTCGCTCCAGAAATGCATCCAAACCCTTTTTGAACTCGGTTATTGAATTCACCATGACCAGTCCCTCTGGCAGAGAATTCCATAGTCTCACTGCTCTTACAGTAAAGAATCCCTTTCTATGTTTATGTAGGAACTTTCGTTCCTCAAGATGTAAAGGATGCCCCCTTGTTCTAGATACAGCCCTGTGTATAAGTTGACTCATCACAAGGTCTATCAGTTCTGGTGCAACAAACAGGGCAGTGGAGGTGGATCCTATGCTTTGTAAAAGTGAGATCACAGATGTTCATACAAGCACCATGCAATGTGCATTACACAAGTCTGTAATGGTGGCCCAAAAAAGGTGCAGAAGCCTGAACTTCAATATCATCATAAAAAGCGTTTGCTTGAGTTTACAAAAAAGTATGAAAAGTGGAGATTAGAAGTTTGAAAACAGGTAATTTGAAGCAATGTGATGAAAGTCAGTAGACTGGGCTTCAATAGGTGCAAATGGGTCTGGAAGAATCAATGGAAAAGGGAGCTAATGGATTGAGAAATTGAAGGAACTGTCAAGCTCGGTGGAGGAATCCTGATGATATGGGGTTGTTTCACAGCCAAAAGCATTGGAGACTTGACCAAGATCAAAGGTGGACTCAGTGCTGAGCTATATGTGAGGATCCTACAAGAAGAGTTACTTGGTACACTTGAGTACTATGGGTATTAAAGGGAGACATAGTGTTCCAACAGGACAACAACCTGAAGCATGTCAAGATTGGTGAAGAAATGGTTCAATGACAACGTAGTAAAGTTGCTGGATTGGCCCAGAACTCAACCCAATCAAACACGTGTGAGTAGAGTTCAAGAGAAAGCTGTATTTGTACCCAAGTGAATTGACCATTATGCACCAACATTGGAACATGTAGAAGAGACCTGAGATCACATTTCGGTTGAGTCATGATTGAATCTGTTCAAGACCATGCCCAGAAGGATCCAGGCAGTGTTGAAAGTCAAAGGTGGATTTACAAAATACTAACACAATAATAAAACTTGAACTTCAGATTTCTAGGAGTTACATGACAAGAATCTGCAGAACTAAGCAGATGCAAAGTAGTTGCAAGTCAAATTGATGTATGAGATAGCCAAGATGACTGTCTACAAAATGGTGTTAGCCTCATGTCTAAAGCTGTAGTGGATGATGAGATATGGAGCCTGGAAGTCAAAAGTTCAAAATATTGATGCCCTTTTTATTGACACTGTATGTCAGAAAAAAACTATTAAGTGTGCTCATTCTTTAATGTAAATTAAACAAATACTAATTTTGACTATCAATATAAGGCCTAATGCACACAACAGTAACAAGGATGTCAAACAGCAGCATAGGGCATTATTGTAACGCCATATGCCCCTGTCTACATTCGGTGACATACAGTATGAAGACTTTTTTTTATTGGATTCTATACAAATTCCAAAGAAAAATTTTGCATGTTCCTTGTCGTTTTTACCCCTGGAAGCATCAAAGCATTATATTTAGAAAGGAGTATCTTTAAAGGTGTTTTTTAGCCCCATGGGGCCTAATTCAAATACTTTATACTCATGGCAACACATACTATAACATTAAAGAAATTCTAATAATTTACTGTGAAGTCATAAACAGATTATTTTAGTGACAAAATTAGGCTATGCCCATTTTACATGTTGAGTCTGATGGAAAGCTCCCATGTACAGTATATCTCTGACAGAAGAATGTAACAAAATCACACTATGTAGGAATTAAGTGGGTTTGTCCTCTATACTAGTGTTGAGCGATTTTTATCGACAAAGTTGAAATCGGCACGGTTTTTATGGTAATCAGATTTTTTCTATCACGCGATAATTTAGTTAAAAATCTGTGCATAATCTATTAATATCGCGCCATTTTCGGCGCTTCCTGACATTTTGGCGGCCAGCCAATCAGCTTACAGAATAGAGCAGGGTGAGATGTGTGTGCGACGTCATGACTGGGATGTGTATGGTTGCGATTGGCTGGAAAAATCACATGACCTCGTTTTAACATAGAACAGCCCTTCCTGTTCTGCCTCAGTGTCTCTCAGCGTTTCATACTAGTTGGACGTGCGCTCTGCATGTCTCCAAACTACTCAGCGAAATCATACTATTTTTGAACAGAGAAACCTCTACTATTAGCTGTTAGTTAGATTAGACATTGGAAGATTTTAGGTAGTTAGCTAGAGAATTTTAAAGCCGCATCTATCGCTATAAAGTCACGGGGGGGAGCGGGGGTGGGGCCCCGTGGGCGAACACAGAAAAAGTCTATAAAGGACACTGGAAAAATTTTCACAAGACTTGGTAGACTTGCACTGCAATATCTTCATTATTAACAGTTTGTATTGAAATATTTCGGGGATTTTGGGGCAGCCTGAATTTTTTATTGGATAACATCATTTCTGTTAAATGCAGGTCTCTTTGTTAGGTGCAAAATCACTTTTTTTATCAGTAAAATTTTCGATAGGTGTTCTTTTTCTTTTTCCCCCCTTCCCCCATTGTTGATTTATCCTCCTTGCCCTTAAAATTAGACCCAGCAATCTTTTTCAGCACAGGTTGATAGGTGCCAAAAATCCTTGTATCATCGAATCTTAACAGATCGTGTTTTTTGACTTTTGCCCAGCCCAAGATTTGTTCATTCAGATGCGTGGATTATATCTGATACAGAATTTTTAGAAACCCACGGGTAAATTTAAAAAAGGTCAAAAAAAAACTTGTATATTGAAAAATAACAGATCGTTTTTTTTGCATTTTTCCCCAGTCCAGATTTGTTTTCGATAGGTGCATTATAACGATCAGCAATTTTATAGTACCACGGTGATTAAAAGGTACCAAAAACAATTGTATTATGAAAAAAAAAGATACGTGTTTTTTGCACTTTTGCCCAGTCCAGATTTGTTCTTCAGATAGCGTGCATTATATGGAACGAATTTTAAAGTCCCACGGGTGAATTGAAAGGTACCAAAAAATACCTTGTATCATCGAATCTATCAGATCGGTTTTTTTGCACTTTTGCCCAGCCCAGTTTTGTTCTTTGATGCTTGCACTTATATTGATACGAAATTTTAAAGTACCCAGGTAAATTGAAAGGTCCCAAAACAACTTGTATTATACGAAAACATAACGATAGTTTTTTTTTGCATTTTCCCCAGTCCAGTTTGTTCATTCAGATGCGTGCACTTATTTTTTTTACAGAAATTTTATAGTCAAAGGTAAATTGAAAGGTGCCAAAAATCCCTTGTATACCCGGGAATTAAACGATACGTGTTTTTTGCATTTTTGCCCAGCCCAGATTTGAAATTCAGATAGCGTGCACTTATATCTGCAGCATTTTATAGTCACCACGGTGAATTTAAGGGTCCCAAAAAATATTTGTATCACCCCGAATACATAACAGTGTGTTTTTTGCATTTTCCCCAGTCCAGATTTTTTAAAATTTAAATCCCAGAAATTTTTGTTTTGATTAGGGGGATTTGAGATAGCTGTGATTTGCTGTCTTTTAATAATGACTTTCCAAAACTTTTCCCAAACCCTTTCCCAAATTTTTTTATATTTCTTAAAGGGAGTAAAAATTTTGGTGGGAAAGCGAGAAAAAGGGGGGGTGCACATGGAGGTAGAGGTACAAGAGAAGGTGCTCCTTCCAGTGGGGAACAACAGCATGCCGGGATCATCGGTTGCGGCCCGTCAGACCTGTCACCCCTGGGTCAGGGCCTGGAATTCGTAAAAACAGCGTCGCCAATTGTTTTTTCAGTGGTTATGCAACTGCACCCCGCAGTTTACCCCCTCGTCCCCCCAGTACGGCCACATTTGTCATCATCAGCTCATCGTATCCGTCCAACATAAAAGGAAAAAGGCCCCCAAATGTCAACTCGGTACCCACCACTGTGGTTAATCCATTTTCGAAGACTCTTTGAGAAAAAATGGGGTTTGGGGGTCGAAGGATGTTAAAGATCAAGAGGTGATTTAGTCTGCTCTGCGCCCATTTATGATCCCATGAGGAGGGAAGGAAGCGGTAAATCGGAAAAAAATCCCGGGTGGCAAAACCCCTTGCAGTGCCCTTGCTTGTGCCCGCAGCTTTGGATGAGAATGTCAGGACGCCCAAAGTCACCGTGTTGTGGAGATGATGATGATGTGATGAACATTGGGGATCCCCCGGGTTTTTTCCCGCAGAATTTGCTTGCGAGCGCTTCATCGTGGAAGGGAGGAAGAGGGGGTAGTGTCAATACGGGTCCCGCCACAAAAAGGGAGAGGGCGGTCGCAAAAGTCCGTGATTGATTCCCAGCCCGGTCAGCGCAAACCCGCTCCCCCTTTCCCAAACAAAAGGTCCAGGCCTTCAAGCCGGGGCCTTCTTTGAGCAAGCCTAGTTTCCCCCCCCGCGATTATACCCGCTTTGCCGTAACGCATAAGTGAGGCAAAAACCCTTAGGGGGTTTTAACCCACCAACTTTTGGTTAGACAGCAGGAATGCATGATTTGAAAGGGAGGCAAACATTGGGCCAAAAACCCCAGCCGGACGCCCGGGCCCTCCAACACTGCACCCCCCTCTTTTCCCGCTCCTCCCTCCGCCACCCCCAACGTTTCGGGCCCCCATTTCTCAGTCTGATCGGGATAGCCCCGCTTCAGCTCCACCGTCGACCGAGTACCCAGCCCAACAGGCCCCATCCTCCCCTTTCCCCCCCGCCGTTTGACGCCGGCAGCCGTACGCGGCCAGTCTAGCACCCCGCCTTCTGCTACGGTTTGGGGCAGAAGAAAACACTTAACCCAAACCCATCCCAAACCCCAAAAGCTGAATGCGGCATTGCCAGGCTTTTGGCCTTGGAATTTTTGTTTTCCCGTCTGGTGGAAAAAACAGATGGGTTCCGCCAGTCAGGGGCCCCCGCTCCCCCCAATGCAAATGCCGAGCAGGCTTTCTTTCCCAAAAAAAACCCGTCCTGCGCGGCCCGACACGTGTATCTAATATTTCAGGCGTTGTTGCTCTGTGTCAGGAAAAGTCCTCTGACCCCCCCAAGGCCCGGGCTATATCTCGTGACAGTTTGGGGTGGGGGTGGATGTCTCTGGGGGTTGACGGTGGCTCTCAGGTCGGGCACGCTCTTCAAAACGGGGAGGGATGGTGCAGGGCTCTTTCCCAAGGCCCTTGGTGGCTACGTGCCCAGGAAACCAAAGCCGTTTTAAAATTTTATTGTCTTGGAGCGTCCCCCACAGGTAGGAGTTGGCGGCTCTCCCAACGAGACGGGCGCTGGTGGGTGACAAGAACCTTGTGCCAGGAAGGGTTGTGCGAAAAAGGGCGAAATTGCGGGCGTTAAAGATCGGTAGGTGGGAAACCCCCCTTGCCTGGCACATGTCATAAAACCTCTACCCAAAAAAAATTCTAAAGACTCCCCGGGTTGGCTGCCTCTGAAAAAGGCTCGGGTCTGAGTTCGCATTTCCGCATTTGCACCCTGCTTCGTCCGCTGGTGCGTTTGCGCGTCGCTCGGCCTCCCAGTTAACCGTCTCTTTGTTGAGTGGCAACACGCTGGAATTCCCCCCTCCCACGCCCCAGGTTGTGGGACCCAGCGCAATGTTTACGCAGTACAAAAGTAAACCATGGCCTGACAAGCAGCGGTGCGGCCTCGGGGTGTTGAGCCCCCGAGAGTGGGGGCAGGTAAAAGAGCTTGCCCCTCCTTACCAGTTTTGAAGAAGCCCCCAAAAATGGTCGTGGGGGGACGATGCCTTTTTCAGATGAGTTTTGGGGATTTAGTTCTGGAACGATGTTGGCACTCTGAAAATCGGGTCCCGCCAGCGACGGAGGGGGGAGAGGCACAATGCGGACCGGAGCTTTCTCTCCGTTAAACCCAAAGGCCCCGACATTTTCTCAATTTTATCGGTTTCATTGGCAGTGGTTTGGGTCCGGGCTAGTGCAAGGCGGGCCTCAACTTCAGGGTGCTATCTGAGGCAAATCAGGGCGTGTGAAAACGTGCCGGAGGAGGAGGAGGAGGAGGGGAGGAGGAGGAGGAACAGGTATTCCTGACAGAGTTATGGTCCGCCTTGGAAAGATGTTGGCGCGAAATTTTGGGGGGAGGAGAAGATGAGGAAGTGACTTTGCTGTGCTCTCGACCAGAGGCTTGGGAAATCAAGGCTCCATCTCTACATGAGTGCTTGGGGCTCCATTTCTCAACATGATCCTCGCATTAAAGGGCCATCAAAAAGAACAACAGTTACGAGTGGCCCCCCTCCTGGATCCCCGGTACAAAAACAAAATCAGCATTTCCTTCCACCCACCCCAAAAAAGAGGTAAAATGCAGGAAATGGAGACCTTGTGATTTATCAATGGAGAATCGTTGCGTTGCTTCACGTTTTTAAAAAGTCCGGTGGAACAAGCCAGCGCGTGCCCGAGTAGAGTGCAATTGCCGTTGCGGCAGCGCAGCAGCAGGAGGTGGGGAGAAGCCTAAATGGGTGCCTCTGGGTATCTTTATTTACCACCTTCCAAAACATGCAATGCAGGCCCACATACAACCCCCAGAGTCCAGCTTAAAACTGGTGCAGACTTCTGCGTGTCAACCGATGTTTTTGTTTGTGTTCCGGACCCCCAAAAGACTTCTGGGTATCCCAAAAAGGACGAAAAGGCCCGAGTGGCTCGACGCCAAAGAGGGGTTTCCCTGCCCCGCAGCCCCCGTCACATCTGAGCGGACTTCAGCACAGCCCGGGGGAGTCATTAAGACAAAGCATCCGGCTTTCCCCAGATTATGTGGTCGTTTGACTTTCATCAAAATGAATAGGATGGTTTTCTGATGAGTTGTGGCCCAAATTGCCCCAGGTCACCGATTTGTTGTGGGGTTTTTCACATTCCTCTCCAAACGAAAAAGGTCCTTTGATAACTTATTTTTTAAAAAGATCTTTCTTCCTGCTTTTTTTTTCTAATCCCCAAAAGTTATTTTTTGGGGTTTGCTGTGGGAGACTGTAAAAGACGCAAGGTTTCATCAAACGTATTCCATTTATCACTTCATCTTTTGGGTTTTCGCATTGTCAAAGGTTTTTGGGGGCGTGTTGCCTCCAATTTTTAAAAAGTGGCTGAGAAGTCATTTTTATAATTTTTTGTTTGGGATGGTGCTGTGAGATAAGCAATAATGTGGCCCCTTTGGAAAGAAAGGGGGGTTTTTAAATGGCATTTTCCCTCACAATTTTTTAAAAGTGGTGAGAAGTTTTTTTATAATTTTTTGGGTATGTGCGTGAGTACGCAATACTCAGGTCCTTTTCTAAAAAAAGTTGTTTCTAAAAGAATTTGTTCTTCACAATTGTCAAAAGTGGTCATGGTCATGTTTTGAATTTTTTGGGGCATTTTGGTGGAATGCAGCTATACTACAGGTTATTCTAAAAAATGTTTTTCTAACGAATTTGTTCTTCCAATTGTCAAAAGTGGCTCAAGGGTGATGGGCTGTCGAAAAAAAAGGAATAGGTAGGACCTGTTAATGGACACTTTGCAAAATGATTGTTTTTGCAAGATCTTTAACATGCTAAACCGTATTGAGCAAACCCCTTTTAAAACAAAAAAAAAGGAAACAAGGCATGGTGGGATTCCTCCCCTTTTTTTAAAAAAATGTTTTTAGCTTAAACTATAAAAAAATTTTGTACAAAATAGCTGGGGAAAAAATTCCCCTTTAAAATTTAAAGGGAGGTACAGGAAGTAGACCCGATGTAGGGTTTTTAGAGGACATGGAGTATGGAGAGGCAGAGAACAAAGGCAGAGACAAATTTCTCCAGCCGTTGAGTAAAATGGAAAAAAAATGCCCAAGAAAAAAGGGGACCCTTGGTGAAAAAAAGGGGCGTTAACCCCCTTTTTTTCCAAGTGAAGCTCAATTGGTCCCACTCATACGGAGGGGCAAGCGTTTCCAGGTTTTTACTGTGCACTGGGAAGGCTGGAGTTTACACTTCCCTTCCCCACTCTGTTAGCACGAAATTTTCGTTGCTCGTCATCAGGGCATTTTAACCCGCATGTTAATAGATGAGGACGCCCCGCCCGGGCTCTCAGCACCCACGTAATTCCCGGGGTGGGTCTTTCTGCGGTCAGGGCAGATATAGTCAATGTCCGTGAAACTAAAAGGTGGTTTAAAGACTCCTTTTTCCGGCACTTTTTAATTGGGATCTGCGGTTTGGGGGCTCATGCTTTGGCCCAGGACAGAATAGTCTATGTCCCGTGAAACTAAAATGGTGGTTAAAGACTCCCTTTTTTCCCGGCACTTTTAATTGGGGTCATGGGATTTGTCTCACCAGGAACATGACACCGCCCCCAAACGTACACATAGCTCTAATACAGAGAAATGTCAGCACAGGAGCCCGACACCCCCAACCGTACCATAGTTTTATACTAAGAGAATAGTGCTCAGCCAGGAGCCCGACACCCCCAAAAATGTACACATAGCTCATACTAAGAGAATTTGTTCCCACAGGGCCCGACCCCGCCCAAAATGTACACAAAGCTCTATACTACAGGAAAAGTGTAGCACAGAAAAAACCTGACACCGCCCCCAAATGTACAATACTCTTACTACAGAGAATTGTGCCGCACAGGAGCCTGCACCCCCAAAAATGTACAATAGTCTTACTAAGGGAATAGTGCTCCACAGGAGCCGACACCGCCCCCAAAATTACACATAGTCTATACTACAGAGAATAGGCCAGCGCAGGGCCCCGCACCCCCAAACTGTAACATAGCTTTATACAGGAATAGTGCTCGCAAAGGAACCCGAAACCCCAAACCGTCACATAGCTCTTACTACAGAGAAAGTGCTCAGCACAGGAACCTGACACCGCCCAAAATGTACACTAGCTCTATACTGCAGGAATATGCTCAGCACAGGGCTGATACCGCCAAAAACCCTTTCACATAGCTCTTACTACAGAGAAAAGTGCTCAGCACAGGAGCCTGACCCGCCAAATGTAAACATAGCTCTATACTACAGAGAATGTGTCAGCGGTTTGGGGGTCATGCTGCGTTCCCGGACAGGGATTTTCAATGTCCAGTTTTAAGTAAATGTGGGACAAAACTTTCCTTCGGCCCTTTTTTAAATTTTTGGGTCTGCAGGTTTTAAGGTCATGCTGTGGTACAAGAAAGGGGTAGTGAAAGGTTGGACTTTTTTTCTTTGGCTTTTATAATAATTGTGTTGCCCAAGATGTAGCATGTATTCATTTATGTTGTGGATGTTAAAACCAGCTTCTCCGCCCTGTTTGGGTGTAATAATGAAAGGGGTTGTTCCTTCCCCTAGGGCTTTAATTTCATCGGCGATAATCGGGCTATCGATATCGAAAATTCTAGATAACTTCCCATATCGACTATGAAAAGATGGGGGGCGATAGTCAACATAATGCTATCACTACTCTATCAGAAAAAACCCTTTTTTTTTAGCAATTTGAGAATAACCAAGTTTCCCACCCAATTTAGAATAATCCCCAAACATCAAACAAGCCAGACCAGGGCAGTATTCCTACCCATCACCAGCAAGGTTCCTAGTATAGTCTATGCTTTCTCTAGTAGACCATGCACTGAAGAGTTGTATGATCAACATGTAGCATCTCAGTCCTTCTCTTTTTTTAAATTGTAATTGTTTTTATTAAAGTTTCCATCATATACTGTACATTCTAAAACATCATTTTGTATAAAAAAGAGCTTATCTTATATTCTGTTACAACATACAGGCTGTGTTGGTACCATTTCAAATGAACAAGAACATGTTTGCAAAAGTAGAAAATGGAATCTTAGGAATTCTTAGAACATAGAAAGGTTAGATAAAATAAAATCAGTAACTAGATTTACTGCGTAAATCCCTGTTGCACTGACAAATCAATTAAATTTAAAAAACATTCTTGACCCCCTTTACCCGCTGAATTTTATTCCCCATAATGGTTCCAGCAATTAGTTGCATCATGGAAAGGTGCAAAGTGCCATTCTCCCCCTCAGTATATACTGTAAAAAGGATATCAGAGTGTCGCTGGGTCTTCATGGGATCCATCACTTACAAAGGTTTGCTTACTTTTTAGCAAGGGTAAGGTACAGCAGCAAAGTTCTCTATTAGTGCTCTATCTACGTCGGAAATCGAAGATTGTCTAACACTAGAGTGTGATGCAATCACTATTTTTTAATGAGCCACAGAGCATCCTCGTTTATGAAGCCCAAAGGGAAATAACCCACCAAATATTGCCTGGTATAATCTGCCACTTGTTTTGAATACCACTGTATCATGGGGCAGTCCCAGAGGTGGTGGAACCTGGGGCCCACATTTGAAACAAGCATCTGTAGGATACAGTCCCTGCCTGTGTTCTTTAATTGGTGTAAGATATGCATAATGTACTACACATGTAGCAGAACTAAAATGAACAGATAATGCGCCATGATATCACAGCACAGAGTCTTATCTCTACTTTCTCAATGCTTTTCAATGGCCTTTGTTTACAGATGAGAGCAGATAACACAAAAAGCCGTGATATCACGGTCAAGCTAGATTCTGCTACATCTGTATTTTTAAGAACATTTCTTTATATCTAGTTGACGGTTGTAACTTGTAAGTGTCTTCCACAGTGGATGATATGACCATTGGTGTTAGGGTTGGATCTGCTTATTGCCATTTTATGATGCTCAATGTCGTGTCATAACAAGCTGATTAAATAATTGACAAATTATTTGTTTGGGGGTCTAAGAAGAACTTAATTAAATCCAGATTCCCAGTAATTGTCCCTTAGTTGCAATAATATCTTTATGATATAACTTGTAGCTTGCATAAAGTTGAAAAACGGTTTATTAACCATGGGAAAAAGTTGTTGGAGTTCACTAATTGTATGCGGTTAATTCAAGATTTACTAAATACTTTACCAAATGTAAACCCTGGTGGCTCCACAGCTTCGAGATGCCATGTGGTCTACTTTCCTGACAATCTGGGTTATGAACAAGTAAAAGATTTAATGAATAATTCAAATTTAAATATTTTATCTGTCGCACTTTCTGTCATACATGCCATATGTGCATTGATAGGAGGTTGTCGCTTACATTAAAGGGTATTTTGTCAAATAGAATATGAAAAAGAGCAAAAGAGCATTGGGTAAAAATAATTAGTCAGATTTTACTAAGTACAACAATGTTTTAACTTATTGCTTAACTGCCTAGGTTTTCAGCACAGTTCATGAAAGCTACCTAAGATTTGCAATTTTTAGAATAAAGGGCTCTGTGGTGGAGATATGGTTTATGATGGACCCTTTAACATATCATAACCTAACGAAGCATACATAGTATTTAGAATAAAAGAAAAGCACTGAAAGGTTGTGGTACTAAACAATATTATAGCTTCATAAAAACACAAAATTACTCCAATGGTGATTGTTGATGGGCACAAATCAATTCCTGTGACCTTTGTCACAGTACTCTCATATTAAAGTCAATAACAATTGTCTGATTGAGGATTGTATATCCTAGTGGCTTCTGTAAAGCTCAGACAAACTGGCTGTTCCTATATGAAAAAAAAAACTGAAAATGTTTCTGTTTTAAATGATATGTATAGATGATTCCTTCCTTTGGGGCTTCCTGAACAATGAGTCTCAATTTCCTTACATTACTGAAAAAAGTCTGTGATATTCCTCCTGTGCCTTTTAAATTCCATGCCATATTGTACCGGTTGATACTATGGTTTAGGTACTGCTTACGATTTTAATAGTAATTAAAAAAGACACAATGACTAGAACTTATTTTAAATAATGATAAACAGCCCTTTTTCCAACCATGAAAGAAATTTCCATCACCTCTGCTAACATTTTAATTTATTTAATACAGCTTGTGCAGTAAAAATGCTTAGCTGTCTCACTATTTAACCTACTTTTTTCTTTCCATCACAGTAAGTGAATTTATAGGTCAAGACCTGCACAGTTTTCCAGAGAGGCATCAGAACTGAAACATGGCATCAAATCAAAAATAACCATTCTACAAAGAGAAAACACATTTTTATGGCCAAAATATCTAAATCTAACTGTCGATAACCATGGAACAGAAGAAGAGCTATGATCTTCTGGATATAATCTTGCTGAAAGGACTTTTTAACCAGAGTCTTTGACATTGTTTTTATTAAATGGTTGAAACAAATCACGTGTATATCACAGTAGTCTGTCTCAGACCACCCGCAAAGGTCTACAAAGGTATACAATTCTTTTTTCTTTAAGGCATACAGAAAAGGTCAAGGTAATTATTGGTATAAATCAGGGATATGTAGGGAAAATCACTCTGACGACTGTATAGCTTGGCCCTATGACATAGCAATCCATGAAATGTTGGGCCTTACTCTACGACCAAATGTTCGACAATTTATCTTGCCGGCATGCAGGGAGACCTCATGTAACATCCTTGTACCATATGGCTGTAGATGCAATGTATGTAACATCCTTATACCATATGGCTGCAGATGCTATGTGCACAAACATGAGCATTCTTCTTTTAGCTATGGGAATGTAAGCCAGCATTGGTGCATTTATGGTCGACTTTATAATTACCCTCTGTGTGCTACATCTTCAATATCTGTGTCTTTGTTTGTCAGTCAGATGTTTCTTAATCTGTACTTGGCTGTAAGTTTTGATATTACAAGGAATTCCTGAGTAGGCTGTTCTTCTATTTTATATGTGCCAATCCTAACAGTACAGAAGTGTAGGACAATATCCACTATGCTTGAATAACACTAAAAGTCATACAAACAGATTTTATACAATTTAGAAAACAGCATATATAAAGTGTTTTCCAACCAGGGTTCCCTGATATTTTTCAGAATCTGGATAAAGAGCTTGTCTCATCATGCTGTTTTACAGAGCCATAGTCAGTTAAAGACTTATTAGGCTGAGGATGGTTCTATAGCAGTGATTGGCATATCAGCTCTGTTATTACTAACTGAGCCTGTTACAGTGACATAAGTGCATGAGGTTTGTAAACTGTAGTGCACTAGGCTACAGAGCTCTAAAGCGTGAAGGCATGCCAGTAAGTAATGTAAACAAGCTCCTCTTTCAAAATAAGGAACACAACAGGGAGGGACATCACCACTGCTACAACCTGTAAGAGCAGAGAGAGGTAGCCAGTAATTAAGTCTGTATGCAAAAGTGGTAGATAATATCTGCTTCTCACTCTGAAGCAAAATCAGAAAAGCAATGTATTTGGTAACAGTCATTATTGTGCCTATATGTCTAAAGTGAACCTGTCACACAGTTTATGTCACCCTTGCTGAGGACACCAGAAGCTAGTGACAGACCTGCCGTTTCCAGCGCTGTGTCCCTTATTAAGAGTCCACCTTATTCATGAGCAGGTGTTAGCCCCGCCCACCCAAGGCTAACCCCACCCACCTGACAGTTATTTACATGTTTCTATCTTTTCATATTAATAGGTTAATCAGTTGTGAGGTGGGCGGGTCATGAATTAAACTGACTCTTTTCATGAAAAGCAGGACTCTTTTCTGGCTGCAAACTGCCAGATTTGAGCATTAACCCCTTAACGGCCGCCTGTCGACTTTTGATGTTGGCTGGTGCAGGTCATTCGTCTGCAGTAACGTCTTTAAGCGTCATTGCAGACATCGGCGTTTGCGGTGTTTCCCAACGCTTAATCCTTTGATTGCCGCAGTTTGTGACTGCAGCATAATCAAAGGGCTTTCCACTGCTCTGTCGGTTGATCGGGACACCCGGTGACCCGACAGAGCCCGGGGAATGGCTGTACAGTCAGCGTCAGAGTTGTCTGTGTAACAAGCCAGCAATCAGGGCAGACTGTGTGCTGCCCTGATTGCTGCCTGTGTCAAATTGAAATAAATTATAGATTATAATGAATATGCTAATACATTACTAAGTGAATAAAGTATCACAGTTATCCCTTCATGGGATTTTTTTTTTAAAGTAAAAAACATAAAGAAGTGTAGAAAAAAAAATCTAAAAAATAAAATATTTAATAAAAACTAATTGAGCATACATTACACACACGAAAAAAAACCCACACTTATTAGGTATCCACACAACCTTAATAACCTGTAGAATTAATCTAACAAGTTATTAACCCCTTAACGACCCTGGACTTATGAGTACGTCCCAGGGCCGCTAAGGGGCTTTGCAGGGGGCTGGCGACCCCCCCCCCCCCCCCCGCACAGCCGCCGGGTGTTAGCAGCTAATCGCCGCTAACACCTGTTAGTAACAGCGCTGGTGGGTGGCTCCGCCCGCTGCCGCTGTTTAACCCATCAGACACCGCGGCATCTGAATGAACGCCGATCGGTGCCGCGCACCGATCGTTATGGTCATCAGCATCCGATGACCGTACACGGTGGTGGGGAGCCCTGTGAAGGCTCCTGTCACTTACATTTGCTGGTTTGCCCCACTTCCGGCCGTAGACAGGAAGTGGGGAAACCGCCATCTTTGTACACCCTAATGCATTGCCTATGCAATGCATTAGGCTGTATTAACAATCGCGCCCCCTAGTGGTCAAGCACTATAGGGGGACTAAATGTTACAATAAAAAAAAAAAAGTTTTAACGTACAAAAAAAAACTATTAAAAGTTCAAATCACCCCCTTTTCCCCATTTTACAAATAAAATCATTAAAATAATAAAAAAGTTACACATATTTGGTATCGCATCATCCGAAAAAGTCAGATCAATAAAAATATAACATCATTTATCCCGTACGCTGAACTCCGTAGAAGAAAAAAAATTCCAAACGCAAAAATTGCGTTTTTTGGTCATTTTACGTCACTCAAAAAATGGAATAAAAATTATCAAAAAAGTCGCATGCATTCCAAACTGCTAGCAATAAAAAGTACACTTCAGCCCGCAAAAAATGCCCCATCACTGACGTCCGTAGGTGTTAGTACAAAAAAGTTATTGGTCGCACAAAATAGCGCCGTGGTGCAAATTTCAAAAATAGAAAATGTTTGGAATTTTTTACGGTACCAAAACATACGGAAACCCTACATGTTTGGTATTGCCGGATGCGTAACAACCTGTAGAATACAGATAACACAATATATTTACCGAAGATTGAACGCCGTTAAAGCAAAACACCTAGAAACATGGCGAAAATACGTTTTTTTTTTCAAAATTTTTCCCACTTGGAATTTTTTTGCGGTTTCCTAGTATATTCTATAGTATAGTGAATAACACCTTTAGAAAGTACATCTTTTCCCGCAAAATAAAAGCCCTCATGTGTCTATGTAGGTGGAAAAATAAAAAAGTTATGGCTCTCAGAAGGCGAGGAGGGAAAAACGAACGTGTCCCCACCATAATTGAACTATTCCCCCAAAAAGTACAACTTGTCCTGAATAAAACGAGGCCTCATACAACTGCGTCATTGAAAAAATAAAAAACTTACGACTGTTGAAACACAAGGAGGCATAAATTTAAAAAATGTGCTGGTCATTAAAGGGGTTGTATCGTTTGAACTGTTCGGGCTCTTCAGCTAATTCTCTGAGATTGAATTTGAAATCCAGGGGCAAGTCTCTCCTCTCAGCAGGAGTATCCTCTCCTCCCAGGAGGCGTGTCTCTCCTCCCAGGAGGCGTGTCTCTCCTCTCTGAAGATCTGTGACATCATCACTCTGACTGTGCAGTGGAAGCAGAAGGGTGTCTGCAGAGTACAGCTATACAGCCTTCTGCATGTTTGTCACCTGTCTGCAGAGCATCAGGCTCAGCTTGGCTATAAGCAGTTATAAAGTCAGCCTGAAATTATGAGACATGTGAGGAGTGTACACTGCCTCCTCCCTCCTCTCCTTCTGTTACCAGACAGGAGACTGTATGACTGTGGTATATTCAGTTATACACACAGCCTGAACTGATGAGACATGTGAGTAGTGTACACTGCCCCCCACCCCTTTCCCTCGGTTACCAGGCAGCAGATAGGGTTATATGGATCAATGTACACTGCACTCCCCTGCTCCTCTTCCCCCTTTAACTGGCAGGAGTCTGTATAATACTGTGTTATTTGAGGGGATAGGTGACTTCAACAGGCAGTCATTGCCCAGATCATTCACCCTAGAGCTGGGGGAAGAGTTTACTGCCAGCAGCCCAGCTCAGAGGGGAGAAAACACAGAGTGTGCAGGCAGCCAATCACAGCGCAGGGGGCGTGGTCGGTGCGTTTCCTGTCTGGGGGTGTGTCCCAACAGGCTGAATGAAATTTCAGCCAGCGAATCAAAGTGCAGGGGGCGTGTCTATGGGCGGGATCTGGCCAGGGGGCATGTCCCCGACCAGCAGCAGCAGAAACAGAATACAGATACAGAAAAGCTGATATCTGCTAAACCAAGTGACTGAGGTAATGAAAACCAATTACAAAAGTGCTTATTTTTACTGTCCCCATAATCTGAGACATGATCTTTGTAGCAATACAACCCCTTTAACTACTTTTCAGGCATTCGGCTTAAGGGGTTAAATGCTCTAAAAGTACAGCATCTAACAGAATAAGGGACACAGCGCTGTAAACCGCATTTCTTTCACTAGCTTGTGCTGTCCTCAGCAAGGGGGGGCATAACCTATATGACAGGTTCTCTTTAAAGCTAATCAATGAAATGAGAATACCCCTTTAACGGTCTCCTAGAACAACCTGTTCTTTTTATGAAGCTCAAAGATGATAAGCAAAACACAACTCAGGCAGGATTTAATGTTAGGCAAGAATAAAAAAATCCATTACCCAACCTTATACTAAGCTTATAGGAATGAATGCAGAGGCTCCCTAGGAATGGAACATTTCCAAGGGTAATGTTTGGGACTCACTGCCTTACTTCATCTATATTTCTAGGAGTGTTTACTTAACATTCCTAGTATAATATTTGTAAAAAAGGATTCAGGAAACAATAGCACAGAACCAGAAGCATTAAGCATTTTAGCATTAAGTCATTACCGTTGCATTTCTAACTGTGCATTTAGGGTTATACATGCTCAGTATTATATAAATCCCAGCCCAATGTAAAGTGCATGTAAAATGTATATATATATATATATATATATATATATATATATATATATATATAAATACAAACACTCACCGGCCAATTTATAAGGTACACAATGCTAGTAACGGGTTGGACCCCCTTTTGCCTTCAGAACTGCCTCAATTTTTCGTGGCATAGATTCGACAACGAGTTGAAACGATGCTCAATTGGTACCAAGGTGCCCAAAGAGTGCCAAGAAAATATTCCCCACACCATGACACCACCACCACCAGCCTGAACCGTTGATACAAGGCAGGATGGATCCATGCTTTCATGTTGTTGACGCCAAATTCTGACCCTACCATCCGAATGTCGCAGCAGAAATCGAGACTCATCAGACCAGGCAACGTTTTTCCAATCTTCTACTGTCCAATTTCGATGAGCTTGGGCAAATTGGAGCCTCAGTTTCCTGTTCTTAGCTGAAAGGAGTGGCACCCGGTGTGGTCTTCTGCTGCTGGAGCCCATCTGCCTCAAAGTTCGCCGTACTGTGCGTTCAGAGATGCTCTTCTGCCTACCTTGGTTGTAACGGGTGGCTATTTGAGTCACTGTTGCCTTTCTATCAGCTCGAACCAGTCTGCCCATTCTCCTTTGACCTCTGGCATCAACAAGGCATTTCCGCCCACAGGACTGCCGCTCACTGGATGTTTTTTCTTTTTCGGACCATTCTCTGTAAACCCTAGAGATGGTTGTGCGTGAAAATCCCAGGAGATCAGCAGTTTCTGAAATACTCAGACCAGCCCTTCTGGCACCAACAACCATGCCACGTTCAAAGGCACTCAAATCACCTTTCTTCCCCATACTGATGCTCGGTTTGAACTGCAGGAGATTGTCTTGACCATGTCTACATGCCTAAATGCACTGAGTTGCCGCCATGTGGTTGACTGATTAGAAATTAAGTGTAAACGAGCAGTTGGACAGGTGTACCTAATAAAGTGGCCGGTGAGTGTATATATAAATATATATAATGTGTGTGTGTGTGTGTGTATATATATATATATATATATATATATATATATATATATATATATATATATATATATATATATATATATATATATATATACATATACATACACATATTGTGTTGGAATGATTTTAATGTTGCTGGTGGTTCTGGTCTGTTTTTTTCTCCTACACATTAAAGGTAATCATTATCCTGTGTGAGCAGTGGCAGGGAGTGAATGTTGCAGCTCTGCAGACCTTCTGCAATGGCCAGTTCTCATCCCTGCAGAGCTGTTACTTCCCTCTCAGGCTCCAATCCTTTTAACCAGTACAGCTGTGTTGCTATAAACAGTTATACATACAGCTTGAGATGATGAAACAAATGTGCAAAAAGCACTCTTCTCCCCCTCTGTTATCAGGCACTAGGTAGAGGGGGAGCAGAATGTATAAATGTTTGTTATATGGGTGGGAAGAGCAGTGTCTATAAGGCTGTGTTATATTGGGGGAAGAGTGAATCAAGCAGCTAGAGATTCAGTAATTTCCCATAGAGCTACTTCACATAGAGCCATCACTGGAATAGGAGCACAGAGAGCTCAGACAGCCTTTATTACACAACATAGAAAGCTGAGGCAGCTAGTTTCAGTTTCAGAGGGGAGTTCAGGCAGTCAATCACAGCATAGTGGGCGTGTACCACACATGGGGCATGTCCCGACCAGGGCTGCACTAAATATCAGTCAGCCAATCACAGCAAAGGAGGTGTGGCCCAACCAAAGGATGCAGATTTAGCTCTTAACACACACAGATTAGCTAATAGCTGCTATACTTAATGATTTAGGTAAAACAAACCAGTTGCAAAAGTGCTTATTTTTACTCTACCCATCATTACAGGTATGATCTTTGTAGCAAGAAAACACCTTTAAATACAGTATATTAAGAGTAATTTCCAAAGTACTTGCCTGTTTTTTGTAAAAGTGATAAACTGATTGTAATTTATTATTCATGTAGACTGACATTGATCTATGTCACCTAAAAATTTATGCAAAATATGTAAACTATCCACTTTTGGCATGTAAACTAGCTTAAGGAAACAATGATACAGATATAGTGTTTCTAAAAAAAGGATAGATGAAGCCTGAAACAATGAGGAAAGCACATGTAGATCTTTCAGTGCACAACGCTGCTTCCATTCTGTTGTACTATGCATAAAACATCCACAAATGTGCTTGTTTTATCCAATGCAGCACTAATTTATGCAGATATGCCTCAATGGATCTGCGCTAATAAATGGTTTGTGTATATTTATATATCTATTATTTTATATATGCCTTTTTGGCAATTTCAAAGTTTGTATTTTGCTGCCAGTTAATTAAAATATGGTGAAAACTCTCAGTACAGAGATTTATTTATCTGTTTTTAGTACAATTCCAATATCATTATCTTCATCATTATTTTTACTATAGTGGAACACATAGAAACTGCAAGATTCTTCCATGGATAATTGCAAAAAATCTCTCCTAGTTCTCTGCAAGATCACGGTCAGGACAGAATCACAGTTATTGGTGGCAAATTATTTGGTCGGAGCCATAACAGTAAGGGCATGTACCCACAGCACAGATTTTCAGCCGAATTTACAGACGGTTTTCGGATTTGTAAGCCGACTGTAAACTGGCTGTCAACCTTTTAGATGGACTTTAATGGAAAATCCGCACAGTGTGGACTGCTGGTTTTCGGCAGAACATGAAGATGCCGGTGCAAAGGGGGAGGGCATGAATTCACTAACTGCGGATAAAAGCCTTCCCCCTGCATGCCAAAAACAGGCCAAATACTGGTCGGGATTTCCGGACTGGTACTTGGTTTGTGCCGTGTAAACGCAGCCTAACTGTTCTATCAAATATGGATACTTAAACTCCTTAAAGACTGAGTCTAATCTGGCATTAAGGGCTGCAGGTATTTTATGCTTTTTTATATCATCCATTTAAAAAGCCCTAACTTTTATACTTTTATTTTTTGGACTTAACTGTGTAAGAGCTTATTTTTTGCACATGAGTTGTATGGCACAATTGTGTAATACATATCGTTTTTCACTTTTTTGGTGGGAATAGAAAATGAAACAGCAATTCCATTATTGTTCTCTGCATTTTAAATTTACACTCAAGTGTGTGGAACAAATAATATGTTAGCCTTATTCTTTGGGTCAGTATGATTACTACAATACCAAATATGTAAAGTATAGTAACAGTAACAATGGTGAAAAAACACGCAGGTCTATTAAGTCCAACCTATAACCCTACAGTGTTGACCCAGAGAAAGGCAAAAACACCTTTTAGGTGGATGCCAATTGCCCCATATGGGAGGAAAAATTCCTTCCCGACTTGAAATAAAGCAATCACAATAATCTCTGGATCAACATCCCATCTACAGAATCTAGTTCCCATAACCTGTAAGTTATATTTTCAATAAAAGCATTTATATGGAGACTAAAATATCTCCCAGCTTTGTGCAGTGTCGAAATGATAAATTAACTCAAGAGTGTATGTGCACGTACATCGTCAAAAGAACGAGACATTTCCAAAATGTCAGTACAGCCTTTCTCCATTATTAAAAGTTTGGCAAGAGTTTTTATAAGCTTTCGGTGGTAGGAGTACTGTTATTCAAAACAGATAGTAAATCTTTACTGGACTATACACTATAATTAGAGATGGGTGAATTGCTCAAAAATTTCGATCCCGAATTTATTTGCGTCGAATAACATTATAATACAGCTATTTCCTGGCTACAGAGAATCTGTAGGGTGTTGTAGAATGCATTTAAAACTGTGACGGTTGTGAGTGTGCCTGATCACATGGGGTAATAAAGAACGCAATAGCAGGTTCCTGCAGCACAGTAAGGGGACGTCACAGCAGGGGTCCCCCCTCGAGGCCGTAGCTTCCGGTATTATCTAGCAGCCGTGTGTTGACCACACACTAGGTCATCCACTTTCTCCCAGATGACACCTGATAACCTCGGCAAAAAGTCGTTGCTTCCATAAGACACAACCTTCAGTTGGCATTGCCCGGGAGCAGGTCAGGGGCCATCACCTGCCCTCAACCCACCTCTGTACCGTTCACTTCCCACAGCCAGAGAACTACTATGTGCTGTGGCTTCTGCGCCACTATACAGTGAGGACAAACTATTTGAAGACAGTGGGCAGCAAAAAGGTGGGCAAGACATCCACTGCTTCTTGCAGAAGTGGGCAAGTACTGATGAGGAGAGTGGCATGGGGGGGTTATGTCAGGCTCTGTATAGCGACACCGTTGAAGAGGACGGCGGTGACAGGCAAACATTAATCAATGTAGCCGATCGCACATAGGAGCTGGGTGAAGCAAGCAAGGTTGGGACAAGGTATTCTGGTGCCCTAGTTAAACAAGGCATAAAGTGCCCCTATAAATGGAAAAATCAGCCCACTCCATGCCTCCTTGCGCCCCCTTTTCTGCCTGGTATGAAGTGGCGCCCTAGGCGGTTGCCTACCTTCGACCTCCCATCGTCTCTGCTCTGGAAGCAAGAGCTTCATCATCATCGGGAGAAGTGAGCGCCAGCTTGTGCGTCAGGCAGTGGCGTAGCTGGCAAGTTGGTAGTGGGGCCGGGAGTCAGCAGGGTGGCAGCAGTGCGAGGTCGGGAGCCAAACGGCCACGATTTAGACCACCCACTTTGCAGGTCCCAGAAAGTAGCAGTGCAGGAGCTCACCGAGGCAGCAGTGGTAACAGTCAGTGTGGAGCATTGGTGGTAAAATCACCTACTCGGCGGTGTGTCAGTTTTTTGACAAGACACCAAAGGAGACGAACATGGCTTTAAGTAGAATCTGTGGGCATAAAGTAAAGCGTGACCAGGGACCTAACTTTGGCAGCACAGCCCTGCATCAACATGCAGCTTCACAATACAGTGGCCTGGGAGAAACGTGTCTCAGATGTGGTGGTCCATCCTGTCGCAACAGCTGCAGCACCCAATGGCATGCCTCCCATTTCAGGCAGTCAAAGCTTCACCACCTCTGCCATAGACAACTCCCTGTCTTTTACATCATCTACTGGTCCAGATACTCCTGCTCCTCGGCACTCATGGTACCAGCAGTCGTTCACCGAGACAATTGCCAAGAGACAGCAGGTTGTGTCTAGCCATCCCTAAGTGCAGAAGCTGACCGTGCTCCTGTCCAAGTTTGTGGTACTGCTGTCCCTCCCTTTTCAAGTGGTGGACTCTGCACTGTTCAGAGAACTGGCCAGGAAACTGCAAGCATTTCTGCCATTCCTACACCATCAAACACACCCTCCTTGAGCTAAACAGAACAGAGAAACTATAAACAGAGAAAAACAGAAATTTATGAACAGGGGGAAATTGATGAACAGGGGGAAATTGATGAACAGGGGGAAATTGATGAACAGGGAGAAATTGATGAACAGAGAAAGGGCATTAACGATTTTTGATGATCCAAGTGGGCAGAAGTACTCCCCTGTGCAATTTTGATGTCAGCCAGTGGCAGCTCATGCGTGACACCTGCCGTTTGCTCAGAACCTTTGAGGAGGACACTTTATTTGTCAGTCGACAGGACCGTGGGATGAAGAACGTCATTCCACTGCTTCATATTCTGGAACAGATGCTGCAAAATCTGTCTGGTCAGGGGACTGGAGACATGGCGGCTACATCTCACGGCCACATGAGTCCAGTAGGGGCTGAACTGGAGGAGGAGAAGGAAGACATTGGAGCACAAGCAGTGTCTGGCAAAAGGAGTGTTTTTTTAAGTCAGGTTACAGGAGAGGAGCAGCCGCACGATTAGGAAGACGAGAACGATGACACAGACACACCGTGGCAGTATACAGTGGAGATGGAGGCAGCGAGTCCCTCAGAGTCACTTGTGCAGATGGCCCACTGCATGCTGATTTGCCTGGGTAATGACAGCCGAATAGTCACCATCCGGCAGATTGATGTCTTCTGGCTCTCCACCGTCTTGGACCCTCGCTCCAGGTCCAAAATGGGGACCTTTTTTTCACCTGCCAAGGGGGAGGACAAACTCAAGTACTCTAGAGACATCTTATGTAGTCAGTTGGCCGCTGCCTATCTGTGCCATGGTCCATCCTCTAGCAGGTCTGACCGGGTGGTTCATCAGTGCTAATGTACCACTGCCACGGCTGCTGTGGGGGGATGGAGGGTTATGAGCAGTACCAGCTCCATCAGCAGCAACCTGAGTCTGGAGCTGTTGATGAACAGCTTTCTTCACCTCCTAGTGATTTAGGTACCCACCAGCAACAGCACCTTTAGCAGACCCTGAACCCTGGATTCTTTTGGCTACCTGCCTCAGCTACTATTCTGATGCTGCCACCTGCATGATTCCACACATCTACCTCCAGCTGATCCTTCTACCACCCACCATCTTTCCCATGGACTGGTATTGCCACCCACCTCCCCACTCTTCACTGGGTCATTATATAGCCTTCTGATGCTGCTGCCACCTCGCCACTCAGGTCTCCTCGTGCTGCAGCCAACTAAGCACACTCTCAGCAAACCACTCTGTGGTTTTCTAATGCTGTTTCTACCCTCCACCACTTTATGACATTGCCACTATGGTTTTCCCCTTCTTTTAATCTGTCACAAGGAATAAAAAGGACAAACACAACCGATTGGATTTTCGGAGAAGCTGTAAGACTAGTATGACTTTGTCCTTTGTTTGCATCAGGATTGTCAGATGAGTAGGAAATAAAAAGCAGGAGTGGATACAAAACACAGAACACATGCAAACATTACATTTACTTATTTTTGGGTTCAACTCCTGTTTCTTATTGGCTTTAGCAATGATGGATTATTGACCAACTGAAAGGAATGGCAAAATGATTGACGTCAATGCAAAGTTACTGATGACACCATCTCCACTCTTTTGGGGGGGCTCTATATGTATCATCATTTAACAGAAGCACCACAATAATTGAAAAAAATACTCTTTGCCACAAAGATCAATATCCCAAGAGTGGCTGTATTTGAGATGTATGTAGGGCTGAAATACACAAACACTGGATTTGACACAGAATTCTCCACAAAAAGTGAATAAATTAACTCTTGGCCACAGATTAAAATACCCCCACCGGTCTGAAGTTGATGGATTTCAGGCATGTATGTGGCAGAAATACACACAACCTGTATTTCAGTCCAAATTAACCCACAAAACTGTAACGCAGGAGTGGATTCGCTGGGCCAACGCAAGCGATGATAGCTAAGCCACGCCAGGGAACGGAGTCTAAGTAGCCCCCGGTATTCACCAGAGCCCGCCGCAAAGCGGGATGGACTTGCTGCGGCGTGAGGCTACCAGGTCGTTACCCCTGACGTGACTTGCTTGCGATGGCGGCCGGGGTACAGCGTTTTACATAGACGTAATCCGGAGGCGTAGTCGGGGACAGGCAGAAGGTCAGGGCAGGCGGCAGAGGTTCGTGGTCAGAGACAGGCAGATGGTCAGGGCAGGTGGCAAACAGGCAAGGTCAGGAAACGTAAGCAGGCGGACTGGTACACGGGTAATCAGGACAGAACTTCAATACTCTCTAAACGCACGGTAAGCACACCAACGGACTGGCAGGAAGTGCTGGGGGCGTATAGCTTAAATAGAACCAGCGCCCGACAATCAACCAATTATCGGGACGCTGGCCCTTTAAATCTGGCGAAGCCTTAAGCAATGGGCACGCGCGCAGCGGCCGGGACAGGCGGGGACAGCGTTCACCGGAGCGCGGACGGGTAAGTGACCCGGCGCAGGGGGCAAGCGAGCAGAGGGACGGTCGCGGGCAGCCGCGGCACCCGCGCCGGACCCCCTGCGGGCCGGGGGGGCGATCGCGGGGGGCAGCGGCGCCCGCGACCCCCGTGACAAAAACAAGAGGAGAGAAATTAACCCTTGGATATAAAATAGCCTACAGAATAAAAACAGATAAAAGTGAGGCATATATGGGACAAATAAATACACACCTTGTATTTCAGTCCAAATTAACTCACAAAACTGGAGGAGAAATTAACCCCTGGATATAAAATACCCTACAGAAAAAAACAGGTGAAATTGAGGCGTATATGGGGCAAATAAATATGCACACCCTGTATTTCACTCCAAAATAAACCCACAAAACAAGAGGAGAAATTAACCCTTGGATATAACATACCCCACAGAAAAAAACAGGTGAAATTTAGGCATATATGGGACAGAAAAACATCCACCCTGGACTTTAGGGAGAACACCCCCACAAACTAAAACAAAATGATGACGCTGGTAGTGTTAAATGTGTGGAACTGGCAACCACTTGTGAAGCTCTTTGGTCCCAGTCGCTGATAAAGCTTGTTTTATAATGAATTCTATAGTGCAGAAAATACAGAATGCTGGTTGAGGTAGAGGTGTGCAACTGACACAGACTTCTTGTGGTTTCCCCCCCCCACCCCACCCCAGTCGCTGATAAAAGCAGTTTGTTTAATAATTACTTCTATAGAGCAGCAGATAAAGAACGCTGGTTGAGGTAGAGGTTTGCAACTGACACAGACTTCTGGTGGTCGTTCTTTCCCCCCCCCCTCCCCCAGTTCAATAGAGCAGCAGCTATATGCTTATGCCAGGAGAGACTGTGAGAAGTGTGAGAATTTAAGATGGCATCCGTATTTATAGGGCTGTGACATCACAGAAGCCCGCCAGTTGCTGATTTGCTTCATGTCTGCACATGTCATTGAGGGTGTTCGTTTCTTTCTCCCACAGTGCTCTGCCCCATGTAACGCCATGTGCTCGCGGTCATTTTACCAATAAAAAAGACGCTTCATTCCCGTGAATCACCCTAAACTTCGGCTTCGTACAGAACCGAAGTTTTCCTGAAATTCTAAACAAATAGAATCGATTCACCCATCTCTAAATATAATCTTCAACTATGCAACACCTTTTCATTATTATTCATTAAGTCTAACAATTGCCTCATTAATAATCATCAATAATCACTTTTATTGGTCAGCTCATTACTAGAGATGGGTGAAGTTCTCAAAAATTCGATTCGTTGACTTCGCCGAATTTCCCGATAAAATTTGTTTCGGTCTGAATTACTTTGGGACGAATCGCGTTAAAAAACAGCTATTTCCAGGCTGCACAGAGCCTGCAGGGTGCTGTAGAACGTTGTGCCATGCTTAAATATGCTGAGGGAGCTTGGTTTGGTCTTCATACAATGTTGTGTTTTAGTATGAAACGCATATGAATGCCGCCGCTCTTAGAATCGCTTCACTATAAAATACCCTGGGCACTTAAGAGGGCAAAACTGACCAAAAACCTCAAGTGGGAATGTAGCCTGATAAAGTCATGGCAGCGAAAGCTGAAATAAAACAAGCTGAGGGCTCAGGTGGCAACATCAGTGACAGAGTGTGGAGGTGACAGCAGCAGCCACAGCAGCAACATGAGGTCAGAGAGTGGCACAATGACATTCTGGAGGTGGCAAAAACAGAAGTAGCCCACAGAGTGGCACAATGACACAGTGTGTAGGTTACGGCAGCAGCCACAGCAGCAGCATGAGGTCCGACAGTGGCACAATGACAGTCTGGAGGTGGCAAAAACAGGAGGGGGCCACAGAATGGCACAATGACACAGTGTGGGGGTCACGGCAGCCCCACAGCAGCAGCTGGGTCAGCAGTGGCACCTTGCAGAGTTGGAGGTCAGGGCGCACCCACAGCAGCAGATGAGGTCAGGCAGGGGCAAAAAGACAAAGTGGGGGCACGGCAGCAGCCACAGCAGCAGCATGGGGTCGACAGGGGCACAATGACAGAGTGTGGGGGTCACGGCAGCCCCACACAGCAGCATGGGGTCAGGCATGGCACAATGACATTCTGGAGGTGGCAAACAGTATGGGCCCAGAGTGGCACAATGACAGAGAGTAGGTCCGGCAGCAGAGCTGGGGTCGAGATGGCACAAATGAAATTCTGGAGGTGGCAAAAACAGGAGTAGGCCACAAGTGGCACAATGATCAGGTGGAGGTCAAGGCAGCAGCCACGCAGAAGCGAGGCAGACGGCACAAGGACAAATTTGGAGGTGGCAAAACATAGTAGGCCAAAAGGTGGCACAATGACAGAGGTGGAGTGACGGCAGCAGCAGCATGGGTCAGAGAGTGGCACAATGAAAAGTGTGGATGTCACGGCACCAGCAACAGCAGCAGCGCATGAGGTAGAGAGTGGCAAAATGACAGAGTGTGGAGGTGGGTGGCAATACCAGCCCCTGGAAAAGTGGTGGTAGGCAATGGAAAAAATGGCAGCAGATGTGGGGCATCGGCGGGGGCGGCTCAGATAGTGGTGAGGCAGGTATTTGAACCCGATCATTTTTCACATTTGGGTGAGGCATATGCCGATGTGTCTGACGCCTAAACTTGGTGTGTGGAAATCCTGGCCGATCACCCCTGATTCATCTGAAAAGTTCATCTTTCCCACATTTCCCGTGGACAGGGGTTTCCCCTTGGGGGAACGATGGGCCCCCGCGCACTAAAAACACCGCCTGATGCCACATACTGGCCGGGGGGCAGTTTTCCACTGCAAACTGGGCAATTTGGGCCACCATCCATTTTTTGGCTGCCCAGTAGCCAGCGGATTTTCTAACGGGGGGCAGAAGTGCGTAAATAGGCCACAACCTGTTGGTTGGGTCTGCTCCAGGTCCTGCTGCTGCTGCTGGCGACTGCCCTCCTCACTAGGCGGGTGAAGAAAGCTGCTCATCAGTGACTCCAGACTTAGGTTGCTGCTGATGGAGCTGGTACTGCTCCTAAACCATCCACCTTCCCTCAGCAGCTGCGGCAGTAGTACGTGAGTGCTGAAGAACCCCGTCAGACTTTGAGGAGGACTTGCGCACTTAGGCAGCGCCAATGACTGAGATTTCCCTTGTTTTTTGGTTTTTCCTCCCTCTCAGCAGCTGGGAAAAAGGCTCCCATTTTGGACGGGTAGAGAGGGTCCAATAGGGTGGAAAGCCAGTAGTCATCCCTCTGCCGGATGGTGACTATTAGGCTGACACTAGCCAGGAAAATCAGCATGCTGCGGGCCATCTGCACAAGTCACTCCGAGGGGCTCCCTGCCTCCATCTCCACTGTATACTGCCACAGTGCTTGCGGGTCATCTGCCTCGTCTTCCTCATCTCCATCTACCTCCTCCAGCTGCTCCTGCTCCTCCTCTCTTGTCACCTTGGTAGAAAACCCACTCATTTCACTAGAAAATGCTCTGCTCCAATGTGCTCCTCCTCCTCCATTTCAGCCCCAATGGACCCCATGGGGCCCGGGAGATGTAGTAAACCCACGCCCTCCAGTCCCCTGCCCAGAAAAGATTTTTAGCATCTGTTCCGGGGACATGAAGCAGGGGGAATGGGGTTATTAAACCCCGAAAGTCCTGGGGGGACTGAAAAAAAACGTCGCCTCCTCAAAAGGGCCCTTCAAAAAACGGCAGGTGTCCGAAATGAGTGCCAGGGGCGGGACATAAAAGTTCCGGGGGAGTACTCCGTCCCCCGGATCATAAAAAAAATCTTTAAAGGGGCCTTTCTCTGTTCATACAGTGGGGTCCAACATGTGCAGGCGGGAAATTTCCCAACGGGGGAAACACGCTTTTCCCGGGTTTTTTGTTGGGGTGGGGGCCTTTCTGCCTCTGAACTCGAGGGGGGGGTTTCCTGGTTTGTGGGAAATGGAGGGAGGTGCATGTATTTTTCTGGCCATTTTCAGAATCTTCTGAGATTGGTGGAAAAATTCAGGAACCTTTTAAAAACCCCGTTTGCCCCACATGTCCCTTTGCGGGCACAGGGGACCCCCCTATTGGGTTTGTAGCGCAGAAAACCTTTGTTCCCCCCCTTGTCCGTCACCATGGTTCCGATTTGCGGTTGGCAGGGGAAGAAAGCCAACATCAATTTCTTGCTGCATAAAAGGGAGCAATTCCCCCTGTGTGATTTTCATTCCCGGGGGCAACCCAGGGTTTTGAACGGGTTTGACACCGCTGTCCCCTTTACACATGGGGGTATGATGGAGCAGAAAATTGTGGAGGCTGAGTGATGGTTTGGTGGTGGGGAGGAGGGGGAAATTTTTGGGCCCGGCAGGACCCCGCTTTTTTTGAAAAAGTGGAGGAGAAAGGGGGCTTTTTCCCCTGTCCAAGTTTTTGGGGTTTTCCCGGGGCCCAGAAGCCCCTTTTTCCCCAGTGGGGTAAAGGATATGTGCGGGCCCCTTTGACCAAAGTTACAGCCCCAGGGGGTCCAGCTGCCTTTGGCACCTTGGAAAAAAACCCGATAAGCTCAAGGACTAGCCCACCTTCTGTTCTACATATTTTTTGAAGGCTGGAAACTGCCTTTTTGGAAAAAATTAAATTTAGGGGTTTGGGGAAACTCCCCTTTCTCGGCTCGGCACAAGCATTGGGGTTCTCTGAATGGTGCGAGTCCCCCCATTTGGAAAGGGAGGGAGGGAAAGTACCAACAACTTGGAAAGGAGCTCGGTCGCTTCTGCACCTTAGGATGGTTGGACGCATACTGTTGTCTCTTTGCAATCGCCTCGCTAAACGACTGCTGGCGCCATGAGTAGCGAGGAGCAGGAGCATCTGGACGGGAGATGATGGCAAAGAGAAACATTTTCCCTTCCGCAGAGGTGGTGGAGCCTTGACTGGCTGCAATGGCATGCGTGCCACTGGGCGCTGATGCTGCTGTTGCTGCAGCAGCAGGATGGACCACCACATCTGAGCCAATTTTTCCCCCAGGCCACCGGATGGTGACGTGCTTTATGTTGACGCAGGGCCGTGGTGCCAACGTTAGCTCCCTGGCCACGCTTCACTTTCTGCCCACAGATTTATATATACCCATATTTGGCTCCTCCCGGGGTCTTAGCAAAAACTGCCACACCGCCGAGTAGCTGATTTTACGCCCAAAGCTCTGCACTGATTGACTACTACACGGTGCCTCGCTGAGCCCTTTGCCGCTACTTTTTTTGGACCTGCGAAGCAGGTTTTCTACCCGTAGCCGCTTTGCTCCCGACCTTCAAATGCTGCTACCCTGCTGACTCACGGCCACACAACCCACTTGCTGGCTGCGATGCTGCCCGATGCGCAAGCTGACGCCCCCCTTTCCTGACGATGATGAAGCCCTTGCTTCACTCAGCTCCCCAAATGCGGTCGGGGTAAATCATCATCGATTTGTGTTTCATCGTCACTGCTGTCTCTCACCGGTCTTGGTATGCAGAGGCTGGACCCCTCACAACATGACCTACCATGCCACTCTGAACATCTATACTTTGCCGCCTACTGCAAGAAGCAGGGGATATTTGGCCCATTTCTTCACTGCCAAGTAGCTGCTGACTGCCCTCCTCAAATTGTTCATCCTCGCTATTATAGTGGCGCTGAGCCCAGACCACATAGTAGATCTCTGGCTGAGGGAACCGGATGGGACAGAGGCGGGTTGAGGACAGGTGAGGGCCGCTGACGCTCCGGGCATGCCAACTAAGGGTTGTGTTGACGTTCCCAAACCGACTCTTGGCTGGGGTTGTAGTGTCATCTGGGAGGAAGTGGATGACCTAGTCAACCAATCAAAAACCCCTTGGGTTGTGGTCAACACACGGCAGCTAGATGACAGCGGCAGTTGTGGCCTCACCAAGTGACCCCTGCTGCAACGTCCCCTTGCTGTGCTGCGACCTGGCCTTCTCCAGGAATGTTTGTGCCCTGCCACTGGGCAGGTGAAGAGCTGCCACCTCTCTGTCTGACATACTGTTTGTTCTAAAATGTACAGACACTTTTTGATGAAGATATCTGTTAGTGATGAGCGATTACGTCGACTATCGTCATCGGGTCCACAACAGTCAAATGGATATGTGCTACATCTTAGGCAACACACTTAGGTTATAAAAACCACAGAAAATAAGTCACAGACCATTCACTATCCCTGTCTTGTACCACAGCATGACCCTTAAACCTGCATGACCCACAAATTAAAAAGTGCCTGGCGGCAGTATGATTTGAACCATCATTTTACTTGAACTGGACATTGACTATACCTGTCCTGGAATGCAGCATGACCCTTAAACCTATCTGACCCACAGATTAAAAAAGTGCCAGAAAAAGGAGTCTTTTAACCACCATTTTAGTTGAACTGGACACAGACTATCCCTGTCTGGAGTTACAGCATTAGCCCCAAACCTGCATGACCCCCAGATTTAAAAAGTGCTGGAAAAAGGTGTCTTTCAACCACCATTTTAGTTGAACTGGACATTGACTATAGCTGTCCCGGGCCACAGCATGACCCACAGATTAAAAAGTGCCGGAAAAAGGAGTCTTTCAACCACCATTTTAGTTGAACTGGACATATATTGTCCCCGTCCTGGACCACAGCATGAGCCCCAAACCTGCATGACCCCCAGATTTAAAAAGTGCCGGAAAAAGGAGTCTTTCAACCACCATTTTTGTTGAACTGGTGTTTTTCTATACCTGTTCTTTACCACAGTATGACCATTAAACCTGAATGACCCCCAGATTCAAAAAGTGCCTGAAAAAGGGGGTCTTTTTAACCACCATTTTAGTTAAATGGACTATACTGTCCCTGTCCTGCACCACTGCATTAGCCCCAAACCTGCATGACCCCCAGATTTAAAAAGTGCCGGAAAAAGGAGTCTTTCAACCACCATTTTAGTTGAACTGGACATTGACTACCCCTCTCCTGGACTGCAGCATGACCCCAAAACCCGCATGACCCACATGATGATGATGACGACATTTGTGGCCGTGACTGGGAGGATGAGGAGGTAAGACTGCTGGATGCAGGTTGCATTAACCACTGAAGAACAGATTGGCGACACTGTTCGTTACTGAGATTCACAGGGCACCGACCCAGGATGACAGGCCTGACGGTCCTGCAACCGACGATCCACTGGCATGTGGCTCTATGAACACAACTGGGCCGCACCAAAGTAAAAAAAACACCTATTGTACACCTAAATGTAAACGGATAATAAAAGGCTTTTTTTGCACCTATAAATACACCTGCGGTGACGATAAAATTACTGTATTCAAATTTAAGTGCAAGGTGGCTCTATGAACAAAAGTGGGCCGCACCAAAGTGAAAAAAAACACCTATTTGAAATGTTTACTGATAATAAACGGCGTTTTTTGCACCTATAAATACACCTGCGGTGACTACAAAATTGCTGTATTCCCAAATTTAAGTGCAAGGTAGCTCTATTTAACAAAACTGGGCCGCACCAAAGTGAAAAAAAAACTAATTTAAATCTGTTTTACAGATAATAAAAGTTGAGTTTTGCACCTATCAAATACACCTGCATGTTACTAGAAAAGATCTGTATCCTAATATAAGTAAAGGCTGCACAACATACAAGTAATATTTCCAAAACTGTTAATCAAAACCCATTGCAATGCAGGATCAAAGCACAGTCTGGGCTGCACAATTTCCCTTCCTTTTCAAAGCCCGCCGCTTCTGCCCCTGTCTGTGTTCGCCCCCTAGATGCTCCTTTAAAATTGTCAGCTAAGTAATTAAAATCTGAGAATCTCTAATCTACCCAAGTTCTAATGTTCACAGCTAAAAGCATAGTTGTCTGTGTGAACAAATAGAACAGTTTCGCTGAGCTGTTTTGAGAGAGACCGAGCACACGTCTGCTTTTGATACCAGGGGCACACACTGTCTGAACAGGAAGGGCTGTTCATGTAAAACGAGGTCATGTGATTTTTCCAGCAATCACAACTACAATCCCAGTATGATGTGCAAACCCCGTCACCTGTCTATTCTCTAAGTGATTTGTGGCCCCCAAATTCAGGAGCGCTGAAAATGGGCGTATTAAAAGTTTGCGGATTTTAATCAAAATTTTCGCGTGTCGAAAAAAATCCAATAAAAAAAAACGTGCCCATTTCAACTTTGCGTAATATAACTAACACTAATATCTGTTTTTGATAAAAAAACACCCTGTATTTGACTCCAAATGAATCAGTAAAAGCTTGGGGGAACCCCTTTGGGTATAAAATTGCGCTCCACAAATGGCCAGGAAAAATTTACTTGTATGTGCCGTTTAAAAACACTGTGTATTTTACTGAATATAAAAGCACAAACAGGCTTAATTAACCTTCGGTTATGAATTATGCTATAGGCAAATTTGCTTCTTTGGCAGTGAAAAAGAAAGTTTCTTTTAGTGACCACAACAGAAGAAAAACGCTTAATTAATCCCTTGATGTAAATTGTGCAAAAGAAATGAGCAACCAAAAATTACCAGCTTTGTAGCGTGTTAAAATGGAGTGTATTTTACGGTACACAACAACAGAAAAACTTGTAATTAACCTTCGGTTATGAATTATGCTATAGGCAAATTTGCTTCATCAGGGGTGAAAAAGAACGTTTCTTTTAGTGACCACAACAGCAGAACAATGCTTAACTAACCCCTGGATCTAAATTGCGCAAAAAGAAATGAGCAACCAACAATTACCAGCTTTGTAGCGTGTTTAAATGGCGTGTATTTTACGGTACACAACAACAGAAAAACTTGTAATTAACCTTTGGTTATGAATTATGCTACAGGCAAATTTGCTTCATCTGGGGTGAAAAAGAACGTTTCTTTTATAACCACAACAGCAGAACAACACTTAATTAACCCCTGGATGTAAATTGCGCAAAAGAAATGAGCAACCAAAAATTAAGTGGTATTTGGATTGTAAAAACGCTGTTTCTTTAAATGAATACAATAGGAACAGGCTTACATAACCATTGGATATTCAATGTGCTTTGAGCAGATAGCATTAAAATGTATATGCAGCTGCATTGGACGCACATTGGACTTCAGTTCCAATACCCCACAAAATCAGAATTAGAACGTAAGAGAAGCAGTCTCTGAGACAAGCTGTGACACCCCCCAAAAATCACTGTATAAAAATGAGTTCTTTAGTATCAGCTATCATAAGCAGCCGCGGCAGCACCTTCCCTAATCAGTACAGTGAGAGCGGTATGAGCTCCCAGCGTCGCGCCCGGACTTATATAGTGCGGTGACGTCACAGAATCCCGGCGGTCTCTGATTGGCTTCATCTCTGCCCATGTCATGCAGGCTATGCCTTTCTTCCTCCCAGAGTTCTTTGCCCCATGTACGCCATGTGCTCGCAGCCATTTTATGAATCAAAAGCACGCTTCGTTCCCGCCAAGTACCCCAAACTTCGACTTCCTTCAGAACCGAAGTTTTCCTGAAATTCTAAACTAAGTCAACTTTGTTAGAATCAATTCGCCCATCTCTACTCATTACGAATAAAAACATACCTCTAATTATTCTTAATCTCTGGTTAGTATTCAAGAAATAATAATTTTGAGATATTTAAAGGTCAGTGGTTTTACTGTGCATGACAGAATAGCATGGCTTGTGGCTTTACCTCTAACCTTTTACTTCTAAATATCTAACACTCTGCGTTAGGATATGTCCTTCGCAAGCTCATAACAAGTAAGAATGCTGATGCTTATGAGGCAACTTCTGCGAAAAGCAGGATTTCTACAACATTAATGCAAGGGCACAGAAGAAATAGATAAGGTTAACTACAACTTCATTGAAAGTATTGGTGATTAAAATCCCTGCAAACTCTATCTCACCCTTATGAAACTATAGAATTTATGAAAGAATTAATATCCATATCAATTCCCCTCTTGAAAGTTTGCATTTTTTAAATGAATACCTGAATATGAGACACACCTAGGAGACTAAGGGTTCTATCCCATGGGCTATTCCCTATGAGGAAAGCTGGTCTTCATACCAGCTGATGCTAGCCAATCAGCTGGTAATATACTGCTGCAGCTGCCATCCTCCTCTGCTATACCCCTCTGGGTTTCGTCTCGTACATTGTGTTAGAATCCTCTTCTGACTGGGTGATCTAACTGCCCAGAGATATCAACCTCTTCATCAAGAGGCCTCATCTGGAGCACCATTGTATTGGCACTCATCATATTGTTGACAGCTTTTGAATTCATACTACGTAGTAGGGGGAAACAACAAACTTCCAGGACCATAATAACTAGTATTATGACCCCAATAGCTACAAACACATTGGTAATGATAGCATCCCATCTCCCAAACATCCTTTGCATCCATTTAGATAAAGAATAATTTATTCCTGCATTTTCTGTAAAGCCACACTGATATTTCCCTTAACGGCTGTGTTATTGGGTATATAAATACAACATGGTTTTTATTATCATCTTCCAACCCCCCTCCCTTTGCTGCTAAGATCATATTTAACGCTATTCTATTTTGGAAAGCCATAGACGTTGTCGGGCCCAGCTGATAAATTATCCCTTTTACAGCTTGTCTAATGTAATTTTAATATCTTTGTTCATTATAGTACACATAATTGATCCAGGCAACATTTTTGTTAATGGTGATCTGGAGTAAGATGGAAGCAAAACCTGCAGCCACCTCATCTTGAGCCTTAAATTCATCGGAATACCTCTTGGTACACCAATTGAATCTAAATACACATGGGGATCATCAGGGAATGTGAGGGCACATTTTTCCTCTAAGGAACTAAAGAATGCCCCTTTTCCCCTGATCTTCTTTCCCATAAAAAATTTTCTTTAGTAGTAATATCTCCAATATCGAGAGGGCAATATGAAAGGGGATTAGTAATTTTTCAAGAGT
>JAODAL010041231.1:0-36099 GCA_025379985.1 Phyllomedusa bahiana | reverse complement strand
AGGTCCCCCCGAGGAGGAGAAGGACACGATCGGACACGGAGCCTTTCTCTCCGTCAAATCCACACAGGCCCGACAGTTTCACAATTTCATCGGTCTTCATTAGGCAGTGGTTCGGGTCCAGAGCTATTTGCAAGGTGCGCATCAGCTCTCAGGGTGCATCATCTCAGGCAAGTCAGGGCTGTGTTGAAGCTGTCCGGGCACGGAAGGGAGAGAGGAGGAGGTTTTCCCTAGACACCGATGTTACCGACTCCCTGCCTTTGGGAAAGAGGTTGGCGCGAATTTGAGGCGGAGGAGGAAGATGAGGAAGATCAGTTTGCTAGTGCCCCTCGACCCAGAGGCTTGGGAAATCAAGGCTCCATCTCTCACATTAGTGCTGGATGCTCCATTTCCTCCAACATGATCCTCGCTTTAAAGGGCCATCAAATGAACAACAGTTACTGGGTGCCACCCTCCTGGATCCCCGGTACAAAACAAAAATTTCAGCACTTTCCTTCCACCCACCCAAATAGAGAGTAAAATGCAGGAAATGGAGACCTTGCTGATTGATCAACTGAGACATCTGTTGCGTCTGCTTCACGTTCCCCAAATGTCACGGTGGAACAACATCAGCGACGTGACAGCAGTAGAGTGCCAAGTAGGCGCAGCGGAAGCAGCAGGCAAGGTGGCAGAAGCCTAATGGGTGACCTCTGGCAATCTTTGTTTACCACCTCACCAACGCATGCAATGCAGGCACACATCCAACACACAGAGATCAGCTTAAGATCATGGTGCACGACTATCTGCGTCTCAACACCGATGTTTTTGCAGGTGTTCCGGACCCAATAGACTTCTGGTATCCAAAATGGACGAATGGCCCGAGCTGGCTCGTCACGCCATAGAGGTGTTGTCCTGCCCAGCAGCCAGCGTCATATCTGAGCGGACCTTCAGCACAGCTGGAGGAGTCATTACAGACAAACGCATCCGGCTTTCCACAGATAATGTGGATCGTTTGACTTTCATCAAGATGAATCAGGCATGGATCTCTGATGATGTTGTGGCCCCAATTGCCGAGGTCACCGATTAGTTGCCGATCTACTTCACAGTCCTTTTCAAACAGAAATGTTCCTCTCGAAAACTTTTTTTTAAAATGATCATTTCTTACTGCAATTTTTATTCTCTTTTCCCAACAGTTCATTTTGCTGGTTTTGCTGTGAGGAGACTGTAAAAGACAGCAAGGTTTCATGACAACACCGTATTCCATTTACTCACTTTATCTTAAGAAGTTTCGCATTGTCAATGGTTTTGAGGTCATGTTGCTGTGAGATACAGCAATAATCATGGTCCTTTGGAACAGAAATGTGACTTCTAAGTGGCATTTTTCCCTCACAATTTTTAATAGTGGCTGAGAAGTCATATTTATAATTTTTTGGGGTCATGTTGCTGTGAGATACAGCAATATCATGGTCCTTTGGAACATAAATGTGGCTTCTAATTGGCATTTCTCCTCAACAATTTTACATTGCTGAGAAGTAATTTTATAATTTTTTGGGTCATGCAGCTTTGAATCCGCAGCAATACTACAGGTCCTATCTAAAAATGTTGTTTCTAACAGATTCATTTGGTTCTTCAATTGTCCAAAGGTGGCTCAAGGTCATGCTTTGAAATTTTTTGAGGCATTTTGCTAAGCTTGCAGCTATACTACAGGTCCTATTCTAAAAATTTTGTTTCTAACAGACATTTGATCTTCACAATGGTCAAGAGTGGCTCAAGGGTGATAGGGCTGTCAGAAACAGAATAGTAGGACACTGTTAATGACACATATTGCAAAATGAACTTGTTTTGCAAGATCTATTAACATAGCTATCAATCCCTTTATTGAGACACACCCATTTAATACAATTAAAAAATAGAAACAAAGACTGGTGGATTCCATCGATTTCAAAAATGTGTTTTTCTAGGAATTAAAGTACTAAAAAACTTGCCATGTACAAAATATGCTGTAAAAAATTCCGCTGATTTGTACAAGGGAGGTACAGAAAACTTGACCAGATGTAGGTTATTCAGAGGACATGGAGTATGAGCACGGACATAGAACAAATACAGAGACCATTTCCCTCCAGCACGTTGAGTACAATGAGAAAAAGAATGCCATTAAAGGGCACCTGGGGTGTGACTAGACGTTAACCACCGAGTATTTCCCAAGTGAATCTCAATGTCCACACTCATACGGAGGGGCAAGCGCTACCCAGGTAAATTGACTGTGTACTGAGAAGCTGGAAGTTCTCACACTTCCGCTTCCGCACTCTGCATCAGCACGACAGTTTCTTGCTCGCGTCATCATGGCATTTTTAACCTGCGTGTTAATAGATGACGGACACCAGCCTGGCTCTCACGCAACACTGTAACTCCGGCCCTGGTCATGCTGTGGCCCATGACAGGTATAGTCAATGTCATCTGAAACTAAAATGGTGGTTGAAAGACTCCTTTTTCCCGCACTTTTAACTGTGGGGTCATGCAGGATTTGGGCTTCATGCGATGGCCCAGGAAGGTATAAGTCAATGTCCAGTGAAACTAAAATGTTGGTTGAATGACTCCTTTTTCGGCACTTTTTAAATGTGTGGGTCATGCAGGGTTTGGGGCTCATGCTGTGGCCCAGGACAGTATAGTCAATGTTCAGTGAAACTAAAATGGTGGTTGAAAGACTCCTTTTTCCGGCACTTTTTAAATGTGGGGGGTCATTCAGTTTGGGCTCATGCTGTGGCCCAGGACAGGTATAGTCAATGTCCAGTGAAACTAAAATGGTGTTGAAAGACTCCTTTTTCCGGCACTTTTTTAAATGTGGGGGTCATGCAGGTTTGGGGCATCATGCGTGGCCTCAGGACAGGTTATAGTCAATGTCCCAGTGAAACTAAATGGTGGTTGAAAGACTCCTTTTTCCGCACTTTTAAATGTGGTGGTCCATGCAGGTTTTTGTGGTGCTCATGCTGTGGCCCAGGACAGGTATAGTCAATGTCCAGTGAAACTAAAATCGGGGTTGAAAGACCTCCTTTTGTCCGGCACTTTTTAAATCGGGGGTTATGCAGGTTTTGGGGGCTCATGCTTTGGCCCAGGAGACAGGTATAGTCCATGTCCATGAAAACTAAAATGGCGGTTGAAAGACTCCTTTTTCCGGGCACTTTTAAATGTTGAGGGGTCATGCAGGTTTGGGCTCATGCTGTGGCCCAGGACATGGTATAGTCAATGTCAGTGACGAAAATGTTGGTTGAGAACTCCTTGTTTCGGCACTTTTTAAATGTGGGGGTCATGCAAGTTTGGGGCTCATGTTGTGGCCCAGGACAGGTATAGTCCAATGTCCAGTGAAACTAAATGGTGTTGAAAGAACTCCTTTTTCGGCACTTTTTAAATCTGGGGGTTATGCAGGTTTGGGGCTCATGCAGTGGCCCAGACAGGTTATAGTCCAATACCAGTGAAACTAAAATGGTGGTTGAAAGACTCCTTTTTCCGGCACTTTTTAAAGTGGGGGTCATGCAGGTTTGGGCTCATGCTGTGGCCCAGGACAGGAATATTCAATGACCAGTGAAACAAAAAATGGTGGTTGAGAGACTCCTTTTTCCGGCACTCAAACTTTTAAAATGTGGGGTAATGCAGGTTTGGGGCCTCATGCTGTGGCCCAGGACAGGTATAGACAATGCCCATGAAACTAAAATGGTGGTTAAAGACTCCTATTTCCAGGCACTTTTTATAATGTTGGGTCCATGCAGGTTTGGGGCTCATGCTGTGGCCCAGGACAGGTATAGTCTCTGTCCAGTGAAACTAAAATGGTGGTTGAAAGACCTCCTTTTTCCGGGACCTTTTAAATTCTGGGGGTCATGCAGGTTTGGGGCTCATGCTTGCGTTCCAGGACAGGGATATCAATGTACCAGTACAAGTAAGATTATGGTTCAAATCATAACTGCCGTTCTGGCAACTTTTTAATTTGTGGGTGATGCAGGTTTAAGGGTCATGCTTGGTACAAGACAGGGATATGAAATGGTGTGTGTTTTTTTTCTGTGGCTTTTATAACCTAAGTTTGTTGCCTAAGATGTAGCACGTATCCGATTTTCGACTGTTGTGGATGTTAATTCAGCTTCTCCAACCCCTGTTTTGGTGTAAGAATTGAGGTGTTGTTGCTTTGCCCATAGACTTTAATGGTCATCCGCTGATCAATCACTGCTCACTATCGAAAACCTTATCGATGTTGGCCGACTATCGACTATCGCCCGATGTCGATAGCCAACGTAATCGCTCAACACTAGTGATAACCTATGAAATAATCTACTGTCTGCTACCTTCGAGGTGTGCGGAAAGAAAACATTACAACACCAATTGTGTAATCATACAGATAATAATTTTTTCCCAAAATGAGTCAGAAAGTGTTTTTCTTATCTCCTAAAAAACATCTTACTCCTTTTTACATTGCTTTATAAGGAATTAAATTTTCCCTACCCCTTAATTTACAAAAACTTTCCTAACATTTCAGATAACAGAATTTACAGCTCCCTTTAGGTTCAACAGAGGGTTTTGCAGGGCCCCAAATCTTTATTGGGGAATATCCCTCAAATGGGCTCTGTCCAGTTCCATAAAGTCAGGCTAAAAACTATTCAGATTGAGAGATCCTGAATCTTATAAAACTTCTGGATGTTTGGTTTCTGACCTCTGAATAGCCAAATCATATATCTGATGAACATTGTGGTAATAAAAGATAGCTAAAAATACATATAGTAATGTTGGTGTCACTGGAAGCAAATGGGCTTTAAACTGGCAAAGAAACACCATAGGTCTGGCTGGCACGAGGGGTAGGCAAAGGTAGGCAACCACTTCATACCGGGGCAGAAAATGGGGGCAAAAGGAGGCATGCTTTGGGGCTGAATTTTCCATTGGGGGGAGCTATATGCATTATTTGCCTTGCGCACCAGCATAACTTGTCCCTGTCCGGTCATGGGTTTTAGAGGGAGCAGAGGGGTTTCACCAGCAAAGAAAAGCCTAGGTGGTAATGGGGAAGAGTATCACTGATACAATAAAACCATGGTAAAAAGGAATGTTTACTTTGGACTCGTAAGGGCTGGCACCTACACTCAGCAAGGGGGCGATGGATGTAGGAGTTAAGTATGTGACACTATTGCAGGTGGTCGGTCAGTCACTGATTGACTGTGTCCAGACACCACCTTGACTTCAAACGGTCTTTATTTTACCCGTGGCACGATTGGGCAAAATAAAGACCGTTTGAAGTCAAGGTGCTGTCTGGATATACTCTTTTGGCTTGCTATAGACCCGTGGACTGGGTTTGGACTTGCACTCGTTATATTGGATTACCGGTGCTGCTGCCCTATTTTGTTTATTCTTTGACTGACTGTGTCCGACTCTCCCTGTGTGTCCTCCGCTGCCGCACAGGAGAAAACATGCGGGCAGGATTCTGGAGGCACGAAGCTGCGCAGCGCCCTTTCTTGTAGTCATGTGTGCCGCAGAAGACGGCGCACCAGAGAAAGGGGTGGGCATTGAAAAAAATAAGTATAGGTGCACACTGGCGAGGCACTAACATCTCCATAGGTTTTAAATCAGTGCAGGATATTCAGTAGCTAGTCCTTTTCACTCCCTAAGGTGTTGAAGTCTGAACAGGCTCCAAGAGAGGTAACTTTTTAGTGTTAGGACTCACCTGTGCTGGGGTCCCCTTGACGCAATTGGGAGGTGAGCTTAAACACTTTTGATCAAAATTGTGAACTAAGAACCCAAATTTTCATATATCATTAGCAGTAATGCATTTTTCAAAAATTCCTATCTGCCGTTGATGTTTTCTTAGTTAGTAGTGTGCCGCTGAGATTTGGAATAGATGTATGTTATTGCCTCGCCAATTTGCACCTATACTTATTTTTTTCAAAAAATGTTTTTGGATGTGCATAGCCAAACAGTTTTTTTTTTACAAATCTTAGATTCCTCACTTTTTCAGCACCTCTTTACCTATAACCACCTCTATACAAACTTCCCAGGGGTGAGAGAGCCATAACTTAGAGGCACAGTCTCTTACAGGATTGGGGAGAAACAGAGGACTAACCCCCTGGAGATTGTGCTACTGCTATGGCCTGTAATCCTCAGAATCATTACTGGATAGGTACTGGCTTCAGGTGGGCAGGTAGACAGGGCCCCAAGTAATTTGGTAGGCTCTTGGTAGGTAGGTAGGTAGGTTCATAGGCCCTATGTTAGTGGGTAGGCAGCAGATAAGCCCCAGGTAGGTAGGTAGGCCACATGTAGGTAGATAGGTGTCACGTCCGTGCCATTTGGCCCTGGTCGCCGGCCACTGCCGCGGCGATTATAACTGCGGCCTTGCCGCCTTTTGTTGAACATTTTCCCTGTAGCCTCGTACCTTGATTGATTTCTGGTCGACGCCTTGGCCAGAAATCCTCCAGCACTCATAGGGGTTAATCAGCTCCCGGGTTTGGACAGGTCCTTCCACCTATCCTAGCTCCTCTACTTCTACCCCCTTTCCCTATATATAGCCGTTGCTTCCTCTTCTCTATGCTGCTATACTGCGTGCCTTTATAGTTAGCCTGTCTTTACTGTTGTTTCTCTGTGCTATTGATCTCTGCTTGTTTCTGGTTTCTCCCTTTCCCTCACGATTCTGTACCGCGCTGCCCGCCCCGTTATTGACTTGGCCCTGTCCGACTATTTGGTTCTGTGTTCTTTGTTTATTTGTCTTTGTCTGTGCACGCTGCTCAGTGTAGCCTTGAGTCTTCTGGTTGGGGCCGGCCTGTTAAGGAGTCGGGTTCCCCAAAAGGCAGGGACAGAGGCTGGGATCAGTGTCAGGGCCCCACTTGTCCATGTCTTGTGTGCATCCCTGACCATCCCTAACATTATAGCAGGCCGTACCCACTCAGTGATGGCAGAAACCTTTTGTGAATCCATACTTATAGAACTGGGACTCAATATGTACCCCAGGAACCCTATCTCCTGGACTCCGAACAACATTAAGACAATTTGGCGCATAGTTGATTCGGGACATAACCTGGAGGGACCTCCATGACATGATCTCATGGGTATCGTAATTCGGGAAAATATGAGGATGTCATCTAGATACAAAATTACAAAACGACCTAAAAGGGTCCCTGAAAATGTCATTAACAAATCGTTGGAAGACGGCAGGTGCTTTACAAAGACCGAAAGGCATGACTAAGTATTCGAAATGCCCCTCAGGGGTATTAAAGGCCGTTTTCCATTCGTCCCCTTCTCTGATTCGAATCAGGTTGTACGCCCCCCGAAGGTCGACCTTGGAGAACCATTGGGGCCCGCCCACAACCTGATTAAGAAGTCGGATCAGGGGAATGGATGCTGGTTTTTTAATTGTTATCTTATTGAGCTCCCTATAGTCAATAAAAGGACACAGGCCTCCATCTTTTTTCTCGACAAAGAAAAACCCAGCTCCTACCGGCGAGATAGACGGTCGTATGTGACTCTTTTCCAGGCTCTCCTTAATATATTGACGCATAGATTCTCACACAATCATAAGGCCGATGCGGCGGCAGGGCGTCTGCAACGGTCTCATCAAAGACGTCTTTGAAATCAGAGACAAAATCGGGAAGGGGAATTGGGTTTTATTTTTTAAATGGAGCATACCAAAGACTGTACAGTTTTCAAATGATCACCACATGATTTCCCCCCTTTTTATCAACTCAGCTTTCCCTCCAGTCAAACACCGGGTTATGGGGGCGTAACCGGGTAACCCTAGAATAATTCCATGGTAAGTCCCTCCATAATAAAGAAAGACAGTTGTTCAAAATGCAAACATCCTACATTCAGGGTTATTTCGGTAGTTCGGTATTTTATCCTTCCCTCCATTAGGGGGGTAGAATCTGCGCCTGAAACCAAAAAGGAGAACATAGTGAATTAGCTCTAAACCTAAGGCTTTAGCCCCCGCCATGCTAATAAAATTAACGGCAGCCCCCGAATCGATCAAGGCATGGCAAGCAAAACTCTTAACCCCGAAGATTAGGGTTAACAGGCGAGAAAGCTTGTTACCCAAAAGTTAGGGGGTACCTGTACGCCTGAGTTATCCTTCCTGACATTCTTCAGGCGTTTGTTGCTTTCCCACGGAGACTTGGGCCTGGTGGGGCAGCTCCTCAGGACATGACCGGACTCTCCACAGTAGAAACACAGCGCTTTTTTCCACCCGTTGTTTCCTTCTGATAGCTGCCGACGTGGAGCCCAATACCATAGGTTCCTCTCCTGCACCCAAGCGGGAGAGGGCGAAGGTAGTGGAGGAAAGTAGGAAAACCAGCAGAGAAAGGTTGGACAGGAGAGTCAGCCCTGAACTGCCCAGGGGGCCCCCCCAATCCTTTCCCTGCGTCTCTCCCCTCAACCTCTGGTCAATAGAGATAGCCAAAGTCATTAAGTCCCCTAAAGTCCTGGAATAGGATGGCTGACCATAGCATCCTCACTGCCTCGGACGCCCTTGTCTAAAGAGAGTTTTGAGGGGTTTGGTCAGGCCCCCCAATTACTGAACTCCATTGGAGAACTCGGAGCATAATCCTCAGCCGAGCGGCGACCCTTTCTGGATGACAGGAAGATGGGTTTTAGCTAAAGCCGCCCGGTTGGGGTCATCATAAATCTGTCCCAGCGCTAGAAAAAATTTTTCCACCGATCGCCATTCCTGGGCCTCGTGGTGTATGCCTAGTGCCCACACATGCGGTGGTCCCTGGAGGGGTGGGCACCGCCATGGCGACTTTTTTAGCTTCAGAGGAAAAATGGAAAACCGAAAAAACAGACGGCAGATTCCCTGAAGGTCCGAAAACTATCAGAGTTACCGTCGAAGCAGTCAGGTAACCGCATGTTAGGTTTGTGCTGCACGTATTGTCCCAGAGGCCCAGGAGCAAGTGTGGGTACAGATGGACAACTGGATCAGGGGCTGGGGTAACATGGCTCCAAGCGAAGCGATATCTGGGAAAATAAGACCTGCCATGGGCCCCGAAACTGGGTAAATTAATTCGTCCAAGCGGTCAGAAAACCGATAAATTTGGGGTTCATCCTGAACCGCCGGGGGAAATTGTTTGGGAAAAAGGGCCTGCATAATGTTAGGGATTTGGGCAGGGACGCACACAAGACAAAGGACAAGTGGGGCCCTGACACTGATCCCAGCCTCTGTCCCTGCCTTTTGGGAACCCGACTCCTTAAACGGCCAGCCCCAACCAGAAGACTCAAGGCTACACTGAGCAGCGTGCACAGACAAAGACAAACAAAGAACACAGAACCATAGTCGGGGGCAGTCCAAGTCAATAACGGGCAGGCAGCGCGGTAAAAGAATCGTGAAGCAAAGGGAGAAACCAGAAACAAGCAGAGATCAATAGCACAGAGAAACAACAGTATGACAGGCTAACTATAAAGGCGAGCAGTATAGCAGGCATAGAGAAGAGGAAGCAGCGGCTATATATAGGAATGGGGTAGAAGTAGAGGAGCTAGGATAGGTGGAAGGACCTGTCAATCCAGGGAGCTGATTAACCCGGAGGATTTCTGGCCAAGGCGTCGACCAGAAATCAATCAAGGTACGAGGCTACAGGGAAGTGTTCACACAAAGGCGGCAAGGCCGCAGTTATAATCGCCGCGGCAGTGGCCGGCGACCAGGACCAAATGGCACGGACGTGACAATAGGTAGTAGACAGTCCACAGGTAGGTAGTCCACAGGTAGTTAGACTGGCTCTAGGTAGGTAAGTAGGTAGGCAGTAGTTAGTCCCCAGGTAGGTAGGTAGATAGGCCTCTGGTAGGTAGGTAGGTAGGCTACAGGTCGGTAGGTAGATTGGCCCTAGGTAGGTTGATAGTTAGGACTCCATTAGGTGAAACAAAATAAACTCATCACCTTACTGTTACCCTGACGAGCAGTAGGCCAGACTTCTCCTAGTGGAGCCTGACGCAGACGGTGCAATGATATGATGTCATTTTGCCCCCTGAATGATTACATACAGGCAACATCTAGTACGCCAAGGCCAAGGGCCTTGGATCTACTAAGCCAAATGGCGGTACCAATGGTGCTCTGCTCAAGGAGTGCGCAGACATGCCTCTGAAAGCTTGTGACAGAGGGACATGATGCAGTGGTCCCCTAGAGTGACTGATGTGGAAATAGTTACACTACTGCTGGTGCTTCTAGTTTTATAGGACAAAGAAAAGCAGCTTTTTAATAGGGAATTCTGCTGCTGAGCTGTAAAGAAGGAAACCTTCATACCACACAGGAGAAGCACAACTTAGCATAGAAAACATGCATTCTCTACCTTTGTGTCCTTCTCCCTGTCCACTATCTAAGAGTCAAAACTGCTGACTGAGCCAAATCCTTTCTTATCTATCCATCATTCACCTGATACCCTTCTTATGTTGTTCCTAATGGGATCCATTATGTTTCCTTCCAAATTTACCCTGTTTACCCCGAAAATAAGACAGTGTCTTATATTAATTTTTGCTCCTAAAGACGAGCTAAGACTTATTTTTAGGGGATGTTTTTTTTCTATGAACAATAATTCACATTTATTGTTGAACAAAACATCAACATGTATTAATATACTGTAGTGATTTCATCACAAACATCAGCATAAGCAGCCAAACTCCGAATTTCATAACTAAAATTCCACTGTATCTTATTTTAGGGTAAACAGGGTTTTCCTGCTATTATCTTTTTCCTTGACGACTAGCCTTATTGCGTTATTGTATCAGAATGTAGAAGAATATCACATAAAGCCTTTAGATCTTTATGTACAGATTTACTAATGTCCACAGGTCACATCTTTTATTTTAGATTCATCCATATTTTAAAAAACATGTTTTATAGAGAGTTTAATATAAGCCATAACAATTCTTCTACAGTCAATATTACTCAATTCCATGACTCCTTGTACAATATCACAATGATCTCTTTGTGGTTAATAAGAAGCTGGTGCTCTATATATACTTTCTTATACAAGACACACTAGCACTGGATTTATCTGTTTCCAATAGGAGATTGTAAAATGTATGGCCGTAAAGGCTCTGGTGAAACAAATATTGATCATTAGTGGACTTTTGAGCCTGCAATAAAGTCTTATCACACCTGTGCAATATATTTACATCATGGACTAGGAAAATTCAGTGATGTAGATGGGTGGGGATTGGGATTTAAATACTCATTGAAAAGTGACAGAACACAGAAGAACCCGGTATAGCTAATCCTACGCGGTGGGCTCCAGCTCGTAGAATCTTCTCTATTGTCGGCTGGATATCTGGCTCTTACACTGATATTGCTGGTTTTATTTTCAGTAAGCTGCATTCGGAGAATTTATCATGGACTCACAAGGCAATGCTGTGAATTATGTACAGTCACCACCATTTCACCAAACCTTCTTGAAGGGAGAACCAAAAGCTCTTGGGGTGAGTTTATTTATTATAATTTAACATGTAGAATTTGTTATATAAATGATATATTTTAAAAGATCTACAGTATTGCTTTATTTATCTGTTAAGTTGTCATCTAAAGTTCAATGGTGGCTACCCACTGGACACATGAGTAGGGGAAATCCAAGCTAGGGAAAGAATCAAAATTGCAAGTCTTACTATGCAAAACAGTTTGCAGACCTGATATGTTTGCAAATAAAGAAAAAGGTGATCCTGGAGCAAGTGAAACATAATACAAAACTTGCAAAAGTTTAGGAATATTTTACTTTTAGTTGGAATTTCAGGATGAATATAAAATTTCTTGATTTTTTTTTTAAATGAGCTCAAAGAGCCCATCGCTTTCCCTTTAGATGCACATATCCAACTGTTCAATGTTTCAGTACTTTCTGCACAACTTGCTGATCTCTAACAAGGAACTTAATGGCAAAATTCACAACAGATGTTTGATCACTGAATGAATATTTCTAAATATAAGATTAAGTTTTAACAAAAAGAAAAAAAAGTGTTTGAAATCTTTTTGGAAAGGCAATTAGGTATATATGAAGGTTGCTCTGAATCGTCCAATAAATGTAGGGGATCAATTTGAATTGGGATTTAAAGAGTACTTCTCAACATGCTGTTAACATTTTGACATCACGACTCTTCTAGTCTCTCTGATACAACCAGCTGATGACACTGTTTGATGCTCTAAGCTCAGTGGCCACTTCTGTCTAAGAGCATCCTGCAATGGTGAGGTACTGATGATCAATTTTAAGGTGTTGTCTTGGTCTCATGATGTCACAACATGAACAGCAGGATGAGGAGCACTGTTTAGATCCCAATTCAATTTGGTCCCCTAAATTTATTGGGCGATTCAGGAAACAAACACCTGTTGGGAATTTTCCCATTAAGCTCCTTGTTAGAGATCAGCAAGTTGTGCAAAAAGTACTGAAACACTGAACAGTTGGACATGTGCATCTAAAGGGAGGAGATGCTCTCATTCAGTTTATTTAAAAAATGTTTCAAGAAATTTTATGTTCATCCTGATATTTCAACCAAAAGCCAAATATCCTTAACTTTTTGTGAGTAGTGTAGCAGCATACAACAGAGAGTCAGCACATGAAATTATTGTTTACATAGTAGATAAGGTTGGAAAAAGACACAGGTTTGCCGAGTCCAACCTATAACCTTACAGTGTTGATGAAAAGAAAGATAAAAATCTCTATAAGGCAGGTGCCAATTGTCCCATACAGGAGGAAAAAATCCTTCCCAACTCCAAATATGGCATCAGAATAATTCCTGGATCAGCGTCCTATCTCCAGAATCTGGACTCCATAACCTGTGATATTACATTGCTCAAGAAAGGGGAATATCTCTCTTTGGAGAGAGCACCAAATAGGTGTGTAGAGTTTTGAGATTGCCTTTTTGCCCTCTACTAAGCATCTGCTTAGGCATTATAGGAAAGGAGCTGAGAAGCTCAAGCACCCTCTGTTGGATGTAACAAATTCTCAATTTGCTTCACTGAATCTTTAAGAAGCAGAGTGATACTAGCTGGGTGGGAGGCAATGAGTGGCTCAGAAAGGGGAATATATCTCCTTGGGGAGAGCTCATTTCCCATAATGCCATGTGATTATTCAAGAAAGGCATCTAAACCTAGTCAATTTATCCACCACCACAACCTCGTATGGCAGCGAGCTCTATAGTGTCACCGCTCTCACAGTAAAGAATCCTCATCTGGGATGATGGCGAAACCTTCATTTCTCTAGACTTAGGGGAGTCTGCGCCTGTTCACAGGCTCCTATGTTCATGGAGCTGCTGTAAAGCATCTCTAAATGCTGCTAAAAGCAAGTCAGGCAAGATGGCTGCCCCCATTATCTTATACAGACAACAAAATTAAAAAATCTACAGTCAGAAAATAAAAATCGGTAAGAAGAAAAGCATAGGGATCAGTGTCTAGTTTTAATTAGTAAAAAATGTGTGGACAGATTCCCTTTAGCCAGATCTCCGTACTTTTCTGTGCAAACTCCAGCTATACTCTGTTCTGATAGAAAACAGCCTGAAATAGATGGATGGAGTGCAGGACCAGGTTGTTTAGTGCAGGATCTTATCACAACTGAGGTCTTCTTGCTGTGGGTGGATAACCTCTCACAATTTGATCAAAATATGTGTTAAGAACCTCAGATTTCCATGTATACAAGATATAGCATTAATGCACTTATATAATATATAATAATTTGTACATCCAATATATGTCTCTATCTTGGCGTCTGCAGAGTGCTGCTGTGTTTTTTGTGTGTTTTGCAGCTATAACAGTGTGACAGCTGCACGATTTATTTCATAATGTTTGGGAGTGCTTTGGTTTTAATGGTGGCAGTAGTAATGTAATGGATACTGGTAGTAACAATAGTAATGGATTCTGTCCTGCACAGCAGCTAATCACAGCTGTCCTCATAGGGTATTGCTATGATTGATCTGACTATAATCAATTTATACCCAGGACTATATCTAGAACAAGGGATTCTTTACTGTGAGGGCAGCGAGACTGTGGAACTTTCTGCCAGAGGAACTTGTCATGGTGAATTCAATAACAGAGTTCAAAAAGGGTCTGCATGCATTTCTAGATGTAATAATATAACAAGTTATAGCGACCGGGATTCTGGAGAAGGGTCTGGATGCATTTCTAGATGTAATAATATAACAAGTTATAGCGACCAGGATTCTGGAGAAGGGTCTGGATACATTTCTAGATGTAATAATATAACGAGTTATAGTGAGCAGGATTCTGGAGAAGGGTCTGGATACATTTCTAGATGTAATAATAGAACAAGTTATAGTGACCAGGATTCTGGAGAAGGGTCTGGGTACATTTCTAGATGTAATAATATATAAAGCGAATAGTGACCGGGATTCTGGAGAAGGGTCTGGATAAATTTATAGATGTAATAATATAACAAGTTATAGTGACCGGGATTCTGGAGAAGGGTCTGGATACATTTCTAGATATAATAATATAACAAGTTATAGTGACGAGGATTCTGGAGAAAGGTCTGGATACATTTCTAGATGTAATAATATAACAAGTTATAGTGACCGGGATTCTGGAGAAGGGTCTGGATACATTTCTAGATGTAATAATATAACAAGTTATAGTGACCAGGATTCTGGAGAAGGGTCTGGATACATTTCTAGATGTAATAATATAACAAGTTATAGTGAGCAGGATTCTGGAGAAGGGTCTGGATACATTTCTAGATGTAATAATATAACAAGTTATAGTGACCGGGATTCTAGAGAGGGGTCGTTGATCCAGGGATTTATTCTGATTGCCAGATTGGAGTCAGGAAGGAATTTTTCCCTATAATGAGGACAATTGGCTTCTACCTCATGGGGGGGTTTTGTCTTCCTCTGGATCAACACTATAGCACAATAAGCTGAACTGGATGACACAATCAGCCTTACAAGCTATGTAACTATGTAACCTATCAGAGAGCTTAGGTGGTCATTTTACATTTTTGCACCGCTCTGCCTACCTCATTTCTGTTGGAGATATTAGCAGTGCAGTTGGGTTGTGCTACTGAAGAGCTATAGTATTATATGGAGATAAAGACCTTTTTTATCATTTATTTCATGCAAGGAACCTTTCCATTTGATGCAGCATGAACCAGAACAAAGGGGTTGGGAGATCCTGTTCTCAAAAGAGGGGTTCTTCAGCTCTGTATATACCAATGAGGAGAATGTAGATGATGGGTGCAGGGTCACTGCTGAAGTGAGCGGGCCCAGTGCAGATGTAAGTGGTGTCAGTACTAATGGGAGCAGTGCTAGAGCTGATGGGGAGGGCCCGGTGTGGATGTAGACAGTGCCAGTACTGCTAATACATCATCTGATATAATTGGCTCAGGGTAGAAATGATCCAAACCAAGTTAAATAAACTGAATGTAAACAAGGCTCCAGGTCCTGATTGTATACACCCAAGAGTTCTTAAAGAGATCAGCTCGGTTATCTCTGTGCCTCTGTACATGATATTTAGAGATTCTGTGGTGATTGGTATAGTGCCAGCAGACTTGGGCAAGACAAATGTGGTTCCCATCTTCAAAAAAGTCTCCAAGTCTTGCCCAGGTAATTATAGACCAGTATGTTTAACATCTGTTGTGGAAAAACAGTTTGAAGGGCTCTTAAGGGACTTTATACAGGAATATGTGGACGCATACAATATTATAAGTGATTGCCAGCATGATTTTACTAAGGACAGAAGCTGTCAGACCAATCTGATCTGTTTTTATGAAGAGGTGAGTAGAAGTCTGGATAGCGGGGCAGCTGTGGATATAGGGCCACATTTCATCTAGTGCTCTGAAACAATGAAACGGGCGCTCTGATTGGTTGCTATAAGCAACAAAGAAAGTCTTAGATCAAGACAGTTTTCATACATGTCCCTCATAGTGTTTTTAGACTTTGCAAAGGCATTTGACACTGTCCCTCATAAGCCTTTGTTGGGTAAATTAGAATCCATTGGGTTAGAGATAACAGTGTGTAATTGGATTAAAAACTGGCTGTCAGATCGTACCTAAAGAGTGGTGGTAAATGACTCCTACTCTGAGTGGTCCCCGGTTGTGTGGTGCGCCGCAGGGCTCAGTATTGGGTCCTCTCTTTTTTAATGTATTTATTAACGATATAGTGGAAGGGATCAATAGCACGGTTTCGATTTATGCAGATGACGCCAAGCTATGCAGGGTAGTGCAATCTATGGAAGATGCTCATAAATTGCAAGCAGACCTGGACACACTGAGTGCTTGGGCATCCACTTGGCAAATGGGGTTCAATGTGGATAAATGTAAGGTACTGACTGCATCTGGGTAGAAATAATCTGCAGGCATCATATGTCCTAGGGGGAGAAAAACTTGGAGAATCGCTTGATGAGAAAGATCTGGGCGTTCTTGTAGATCATAGACTACAGAACAGCATGCAATGTCAATCAGCTGCCTCTAAGGCAAACAAGATATTGGGGTGTATTAAAAGAGGCCTGGACTCGTAGGACAAGGATGTAATATTTGTTACTATATAAATCATTGGTGCTGCCTCTTAGTTATGAGGAGAGGCTAAAAAAATTAAACTTATTTAGTCTTGAGAAAATATTAATCTGGTGAGACATGATTCATTTATATAAGTATATAAATGACCCCTACAAAAAGTACGGGGGAAAAGCTATTTTATGTAAAACCCCCTCAAAAGACAAGGGGACATTCCCTTCGGCTGGGGAAAAAGGGATTCAGTCTCCAGAGGAGAAGAGCGTTCCTCACTGTAATAACTGTGAATCTGTGGAATAGCCGCCTGAGGAGCTGGTCACAGCAGGAACAGTTGCGAGTCTCAAGAAAGGTTAAGATAGCTACCTGAAACTAAATATTGATACATATGTAGCCATATACAGTTCTAGAACCAGTCTGCTGGCAACTCTGGGATCAGAAATTAAATCTTCATTAGAGCAGATTGGTTCTTGCCTTTTGGGTGTCAAAGCATTCATCAGTAGGGAAACTAGGCTTAAAAAACTCCTTATCTCCCTCCCTTCATCCACATTTTCCCCAACCATGGTTGAACTTTTTTCAACTGTACTGACTATGTAACTATGAATGCCATAAATGTCCAAGATAAGAATACTCTTTAATGCCTAAAAACATCTTTGGGGTCAAAATGGTCACTTCACCCCTACATCAAACACTTGGGTCAAAATGCTCACTGGGTCAAAAAATTAATAGTAAGTTCCTGATACCCTCTGTTCCAGTGCTGGTTCTCCTCGGTCTTCTATTTACCTTGTTGTTCCTTTGAACGGATGCATCACTGCAGTAGTGGCTGCAGCGGTCTCGTGTCACTCCTTTACATCACCATTTGAAAGTGAAGAGCTCTGATTGGTGATGTAAATAATAGTCACGTGACCGCTGCAGCCAATCAGTGACTGTAGCAGTGATGTTCCTATTCAGAGACTTTCCCATACTGGGAACTGCAATAGAGAAGAATGGAGAACCATGCTTCCTGTTACTGGGAATTCCCATAGAAGAGAAGGGAGAGAACACAGTGCTCTCCTGTACTGGAAAGTCCCATAGAACAGAATGGAGAACACAGCGCTCCCCTGTACTGGGAACTCCATAAAACAATGAGAACACAGAGCCCCCTGTATGGGCTCCCATAGAACAGAATGGAGAAACACAGAGCTCCCCTGTACTGGTAACTCCCATAGAATAGAATGGAGAACACAGCGCTCCCCTGTACTGGGAACTGCCATAGAACAGAATGGAGAACATAGCGCTCCCCTGTACTGGGAATTCCCATAGAACAGAATGGAGAACATAGCGCTCCCCTGTACTGGGAATTCCCATAGAACAGAATGGAGAACATAACGCTTCCCTGTAATGGGAACTCCCATAGAACAGAATGGAGAGTCGTGTGCAAGCTTGAATGGCTCTCCATTATGAGCTGACACTTTTGGCGGCCCATTCCCGATACAAATGCAGATCCCAGAGGTGGGACCCGCACCTATCAAGCTATCATGGCATGTTCTATCAATAATCTATCAAAGTTTATAGTGGGAACACCCTGATTGATTACACTTGTCATGTATGTGGCACCACCTCTTGTTCCTATTTGTCACCACTAGTAAAGATATCTATATCACCTGGACATTATTTCTACCTATAAAGCATTGTACAAATATCTATATAAGACCACTGGTAGAGCAATCGCACCAGTGCACACTGCAGATCAATAGTGTTTTTACCACTGTATAAAAGATGAGATCAGCTGATGAACAGGTATTAGCTTGCTCATCGGCTGAGCACAGGTGCTATGGCACGGGGCACTGTTCCTATGAATGTTCATTCAGCCGACGTGACCTGCTACATATAAATGTGGGATATTGGAGTAGACAGGAGTGGACTGATTTTTAATGGCTTATGACTGCTGTCTATACCCGACTTGCCAACCTATTAAACCTTGTCATCTGGGACTCTGTAACCACACCCTGGGAATGCCCCAAATTGGCCACTGTTGCCCGGGGTTTGCAGAATCTCTGCCTCTTTTGTATCCTAGATTTAATTTCCCCCCTGGAAGAATCGTTGGTCTGTACTGTATGTGATCACCAAAGTCGTCTCTTTTACCCCCCTGCAGGCTGTGCAGATCTTTCTGGGCTTTGTGCACCTCTTTATCGGCACCGTGCTCATCTACACCTTGAATGCCTACACGTCAGTGACTGTCTACAGCTTCATCTATTACTGGGGAGCAGTCTTTGAAAGTAAAGATATGAGGTCATATATATTTTAGCGCAGCAGGAAAAGGGATTTAAAAAGTCTTGAAACCCCCCAAAAATCTATTTCAGCAAAGTGCTCTATAGATGGACGTGGACATCTCTCTATACTCTAAGGGCCTTATATATGAAAACTGTCTGGCAGAACGACTGTCTTTGTTGCCCATAGCAACCAATCAGAGCCCATAGCAACCAATCAGAGCTCAGCTTTTATGTTTCCAGAGCACTATATGAAATGAAAGCTGAGCTCTGATTGGTTGCTATGGGATCTGTTTAGGTTAGATGAGTTCTTCTTGTGTGCTCTGTGTTCTGATTGGTCGCTATGAGCTCTAATTGGTTGCTATGTGCTCTGATTGGTTGTTATGTGTTCTGATTGGTTGCTATGTGTTCTGATTGGTTGCTATGAGCTCTGATTGGTTGCTATGAGCTCTGATTGGTTGTTATGTGTTCTGATTGGTTGCTATGTGTTCTGATTGGTTGCTTTGGGCTCTGATTGGTTTCTCTGAACTATGAATGGTTTGCTATGGGCTCTGATTGGTTGCTATGAGCTCTTATTGGTTGCTATGTGTTCTGATTGGTTTCTATGTGTTCTGATTGGTTGCTATGAGCTCTGATTGGTTGCTATGTATTCTTATTGGTTGCTATGTGCTCTGATTGGTTGCTATGGGCTCTGATTGGTTGCTATGTGTTCTTATTGATTCCTATGGACAACAAAGACAGTCTTACTGCTAGACAGCTTTCATACCTAAGGCCCAATGTGTGATCCCAGTCTAAGTGTTTATTGTTCAAAAGTATAAAAAGACAAAAACCTGTAGAAATAGGTTTCCTTGTGTCCATACGGACCCACACATTAAAGGTAACATATTATTTATGCTGCACAGTAAACAGAATTTTTTTTTCCCATTCCTTCCTAAAAAGAGTTAATAAGTGTTGATAAAAAAATACATTGACTGATTGACATATGCTACATTGACGGAGAAAATAAAAAGTTATGATTTTTAGATGGTGAAAGAATGGAGAAAAAATTCTTAGCCTTAAAGGGCGTTTCACAGAGCCTGCTCTTCACAACCAGCTTTAACCTTCTAATTTCTGTTAAGGCTGTGAGTGGTTCTACAGCTCCAGGCTTTCACTTCCTGTTAAGGCTGTGAGTGGTTCTACAGCTCCAGAGTTTCACTTCCTGTTCAGGCTGTGGGTGGTTCTACAGCTTCAGACTCTCACTTCCTATTCAGGCTGTGGGCGGTTCTACAGCTTCAGGCTCTCGCTTCCTGTTTGGGCTGTGGACGCTTCTACAGCTTCAGGCTCTCACTTCCTGTTCAGGCTGTGGTTGGTTCTACAGCTTTAGGCTCCCACTTTCTGTTCAGGCTGTGGGCGATTCTAGAGGTTCAGGCTCCCACTTCCTGTTCAGGCTATGGGCGGTTCTACAGCTACAGGTTCCCACTTCTTGTTCAGGCTGTGGGTGGTCCTACAACTTCAGGCTCCTACTTCCTGTTCAGGCTGTGGGTGGTTCTACAGCTTCAGGCTCTCGTTTACTGTTCAGGCTGTGGGTGGTTCTACAGGTTCAGGCTCCCGCTTCCTGTTCAGGCTGTGGGCGGTTCTACAGGTTCAGGCTCCCACTTCCTGTTCAGGCTGTGGGTGGTTCTACAGCTTCAGGCTCCTACTTCCTGTTCAGGCTGTGTTTGGTTCTACAGCTTGAGGTTCCTACTTCCTGTTTATGCTGTGGGAAGTTCTACAGCAGTGACATTTCAGATTTGCTATTCCTAACTGAGCCTGTTAGAGGGACATTGGTGATGGAGGGTTTTCACAACAGGACAGAAGGCTACAGAGTTCTAAAGGGTTCCAATTTGTCAGTAAGAAATATAAACAAGCTCCTGTGCTGCTGATAATACACAGCAGGGGGTGATGTCACCGTCCCACCCAGTGCTTTAGAGGCTGGTAGAGCAGAGAGAGGTGGTTGGTAACCTAGGGAAGCTTGTGTACACAAGCAGGAGATCAGAACTGCTCTAGTTCTGAAAGGAAGCACAATCAGAACAGCAATATATTTGGTTACAGTCTTTATTCACCTTTTCCCACAGGTTTAAAGCCAATCAATAAGGTGGGCATACCCCTTTAAGGCCAAAACAGACCTGGTCCTTAAGGGGTTAGTTTTGCAAGTTCATATCCTCATGAATATTACTAATCCCATCCAATAATGTATGCTCAAAGGTTTGTTCCAAAATGTCCTCTTATCTCCTCTTTTATTCTTTGCAGTACATTATTTCGGGATCACTGGTAGCTGCAGCAGCGAACAAGCCATCTCGCAGTCTGGTGAGTTATTTTATCAAATGAGCAAGAAGGAAAATCTATTGGTAGACACATAGATAAAAGATGGATTTATAGAGAGTCGAGTCACATTTTTATGACCACTTCCTACTTTCTGGTGCCCTGGAGCAGACGGATGTCACTGCACCTCTGCTAACCCTACTGCACATGAGGCCCCGGAGCAGACGGATGTCACTGCACCTCTTCTAACCCTACTGTGTATGGGGCCCAGAGCAGACGGATGTCACAGCACCTCTGCTAACCCTACTGCACATGGGGCCCGGAGCAGAGGAGTCACTGCACTTCTGCTAACCCTACTGTGTATGGTGCCCCGAAGCAGATTGATGTCACTGCACTTCTGCTAACCCTACAGTGTATGGGGCCCCGGAGTAGACGGATGTCACTGCACCTCTGCTAACCCTACTATGTATGGGGCCCCAGAGCAGATGGCTGTCACCACACCTCTGCTAATCCTACTGTGTATGGGGCCTGGAGCAGACGGAAGTCACAGCACCTCTGCTAACCCTACTGTCTATTGGGCCCCTGAGCAGACTGATGACAATGCGCCTCTGCTAACACTACGGAGTATGGGGACACGGAGCAGTCGGGTGTCACTGCACCTCTGCTAAGCCTATTTTGCATTGTGCCCCGGAGAAGATGGATGTCACTTCCCCTCTGCTAACCCTACTGTGTATGGGGGGCCCGGGAGCAGATAGATGTCACTGCACCTCTGCTAACCCTATTGTGTATTGTGCCCCGGAGAAGATGGATGTCACTGCACCTCTGCTAACCCTACTGTGTATGGGGGACCTCGGAGCAGACAGATGTCACTGCACCTCTGCTAACCCTACTGTGTATGGGGCCCCGGAGCAGACAGATGTCACTGCACCTCAGCTAACCCTACCGTGTATTGTACCCTGGAGCAGACAGATGTCACTGCACCTCAGCTAACCCTACTGTGTATTGTGCTCCGGAGAAGATGGATGTCATTACACCTCTGCTAACCCTACTGTGTATGGGGCCCCGGAGCAGACAGATGTCACTGCACCTCTGCTAACCCTACTGCACATGGGGCCCAGGAGCAGACGGATGTCCCTGCATCTCTGCTAACCCTACTGTGTATTGTGCCCTGGAGCAGACAGATGTCACTGCACCTCTACTAACCCTACTGTGTATGGGGCCCCGGAGCAGACAGATGTCACTGCACCTCTGATAACCCTACTGGTTATGGACTCCAGTGCAGACAGATGTCACTGCACCTCTGATAAAGAAAGAGCCTTTATTTTCATGGCAGTATCTGAATTGGACCTCCGCTGATTAGTCATGTTTTCTGCTTAATTGAATGGATGGAAGTTGACGTGTCATGAGAGAAACATCAGAGAACAAACATTCTGCAACCATTGCTGGAAGAACACAAGCTGGTGGTGGCAGCGTTAAGGCCTGTAAAATGTTTTTAGGGCATTTTCTGGGCAACAAATCAACCAAATTGGGTATGACTTCATCCTTGCAGATCACATATAAGCGCATATGCTGATTGTCTTTCCTGGGGCATTTGGGATCTTTTAGCAAGACAATGTGACATGTCACAAGGCTAGAAATGTCCAACATTGGTTGGAAGAGCAGGGCCAAGATTTATGAATATTACCCTGACCTCCTAATTCCCCTTGAACCCAATTGAACATCTATGGGAGCCCCTGGATGGTGATGTTAGCTCTATGGCTCCTCCAGCAGCTGTGGGATGCAGTCGGCTTCAAATACTTGGGACAACTGACCAGAACCTTATTGAGTAACTCCCCGCCCATCTAGCTGCTGCCACTGCTGAACATGACGGTTACTCTGGATATTAGCTGGTGGTCATAATAATTTAACTCGACTATATACTAGATGCTGCACATATTGCCTTTTGAATGTTTCCATTTAGAAGTCTCTATCTTGGAAAAGTCACCAGGAAAATACATGTAACAAAGTGTAAGGAAGTCTTTACTGATAACATAAATCTGACAACGCATTGAAGAGATAAACTCCATATATACAGTTCAAACCAGAAGTTTCCATATACTATATATGAAGCCCCATCTGCAGGTTTTTCTCACTATCTGACATGAAATCAGAATAAAACTTCCCCATTTTAGGTCAATTAGGATTACCAGAATTATTTATATTTGCTAAATGCCAGAATAATGAGAGAATTAAAAGCATTTTTATTACTTTCTGCAAAGTCAAAAGTTTCCATACACTAGGATTACTATGCCTTTAAACAATTTGGGACAGCCCATATGATTATGTCATGTCTTTGGAAGCTTCTGATTTATTGGCAACATCTGAGTTAATTAGAGACACACCTGTTGTTTCTGTGTGTAACATCATGGGAAAGTCTAAAGAAATCAACCAAGATATCAGGAAGAGAATTGTGGACTTGCACAAGTCTGCATCATCCTTGGGTGCAATTTTCAGATACCTGAAGGTGCCCCATACATCTGTACAAACAATTATACTAAAGTACAAACAAGAAGGGAATGTCCAGCCATCATACCGCTCAGAAAGGAGATGGGTTCTGTATCTCAGAGATGGTCCGACATGTGCATATCAAACCAAGAACAAAAGCAATAGACCTTGTGAAGATGCTGGCGGAAGTTGGTAAGATTGTGTCACTATCCACAGTGAAACGAGTACTGTATCAACATGGGCTGAAAGGCCACTCTGCTAGGAAGAAGCCATTACTCCAAAAGAAACATATAAAAGCCAGATTAATGTTTGCAAATGCACACAGAAGACCTACATGCACAATACACAAAAGACCTACATTTTTGGAGAAATGTCCTGTGGTCTGACGAAACTAAAATTTAACTGATTGGCCATAATGACCATTGTTACGTTTAGAGGAAAAAGGAAGACACTTGGAAGCCTAAGAACACTTGGACACTTGGACACTTGGAAGCCTAAGTAACCCCCTCGAATGTACAGCGCCCTGGAATCAATGGCGCTTTAAAATAAATAATAATAATAATAATAATAATAATAACACCATCCCAACTGTGACATAGGGGAGCCAGCATCATGTTGTGGGGTTGTTTTGCTGCAGGAGGGACTGGTGCACTTCACAAAATAGATGGCATCATGAGGAAAGAAGATTATGTGGCAATACTGAAGCAACATCTCCAGGAAGTTAAAGCTTGGAAAGAAATGGGTCTTCCAAATGTACAATGACCTGAAGCTACTGCCATACTGGTTACAAAGTGGCTTAAGGATAACCAAGTCAATGTTTTGGAGTGGCCATCACAAAGCCCTGACCTCAATCCTATTGAAAATTTATGGACAAGCTGAAAAACAGGTATGAGCAAGGCGACCTACAAATGGCTCAGTTACACCAGTTCTGTCAGGAAAGAAATGGGCAAAATTTCTACCAACTATTGTGAGAAGCTTGTGGAAGGATCCAAAACGTTTGTACCAAGTCATTACAGTTTAAGGTCAATGCTCCCAAATTACTAAATGAAGTGTATGGAAACTTTTGACTTTAGCAGAAAGTAATAAAAATGCCTTAAAATTCTCTCTCATTATTCTGGCATTTGGCAAATATAAATAATTTTGGTTCCTAATTGACCTAAAACGGGGAAGGTTTATTCTGATTTGATGTCAGATAGTGAGAAAAACCTGCAGATGGGGCTTTTTATATAGTGGATGGAAATGTCTGGTTTCAACTGTATATATGTTCAATAAAGGGAAAGGACATGGTAATAGCTCTTGCCCCATTTGTCTTTACTTTGCTTCTTGGCTTTTCAGTGTTCTGCAGGATGACAGGATGTCATCTTTTGAGATCAACAAAACTGGAATATCCCTATAAACTTGCCAAATGGAAATTAATTATTAAGCAAAGTGCAGATCTGAGATCCATACCATTAACTACAATGAGAGAAAAAACTGACACTTTTTCACCTTTTTCTTTTCTTACATCTTTTAGGTGAAAGGAGCTTTGGCCACAAACTTGATCAGCGCACTAATCGCATTGTGTGAAGCCGCAATGGTCATAATTGATTTATGTCATACATATTATTATAATTATGGACCATGTCTTACAAATCCCTGCTCTCTGTTCCAAGATACCATCTTTGTAAGTGATATATCCCACATTTACAGGGCCATATTTAGAGGTGATGCTGCTCTTGAGAAGGGGCATGATGAATGGCAGTCTATGTGAGAAGGGGGAGTGATGAGGGGCAGTGTGTGTAAGGGGGGGCAGGAACAACAGCCCAGGGAAGACTGTGGGCATTGTATGTAATAGAGGGGGCTATGAGAAGCAGACTATATAAGGGGGGCAGGAACCGCAGTCCAGGGAAGGCCATGGGCAATGTATGCAATAGAAGGGGCCATGAGCAGCAGTCTATGTTAGAAAGCGGAGTGATGAGCAGCAGTCTGTAATGGGGGCATCAACAGTAGTCCTTGGAAGGCCATGAGCAGCGTATGTAATAGAGGGGCCCATGAGTAGCAGCCTATGTGAAAAAGGGGGTTATGAGCAGCAGTCTATGTGAGAGAGAGCGATGAGCAGCAGTACCTTTGAGAGAGAGGGGGGTCCATGAGCAGCAGACTTTGAGAGTGGAGCCATTAGTGGTATTGTGTGTCTGTGTGTGTGTGGGGTGGGCATCGTAGCAGTCTATATGACAGAAATGGATACAGGAGCAGAAATTTATGGGAGAGAGGGGGGCCATAAACAGCAGTTTCTGTGTGAGAGAAGGGCATAAACAGGAGTCTATGGGCCACATGTATGAACCTGTTTTGGTCTAAAAGTCTCTTTTTTGCCCATAGGTTACCATTGTCAAAAGAGTGAGTTTTAGACTTAAACAGTTTCATACATGTGGCCCTATGTGCTGATGGACTATACAATATATGAAGAATTCACTGGTAGACTGCGATTGGCTCTTGGGGGGATCAAACAAACAGGGCATATGGAAATTGGTGGGGTAGATGGCTTTTAGATCATTGATGAAACAGGCTTTTCAGTTCAGTTGACTGATTTATCTGCACACTATGCTGCCAATTGGCACAATGTGGTTTTTAGCACATTACCGATATTCTATATATTTTATTTTAGGTCATCCGTCTGATCACTCTGATCCACATGGTGTTGATCAGTTTTCTGCAGTTCAGCATGTGTGCCACAGCCTTTGCATTCAGTATTCGCTCAATTAAACAGAAGACTCCCCAAGTAAGTAGAGATGCCATCAAGACATAAGACCTGAACCCTTACAAGCATTTTGTTGAGGTTTGGGCTTCCTGTAAAAACATATTGTAAACTTTACACTTTAAGTCACAGTGTCAAGAACATTAAAGGGGCTTTCCCACCAAGTAAAATTGACGAGATAAGCTGGCAAATTAAGTAATAATAATATTTACCATTCATCATTATTATAAATTCTGCACCATTTTTGTTTTAGCTGCTCCCTTAGTGATCCATAGTGTACAGCTTGTCTTCAGGAGATACGAACAGTGACAAGAGCTCCTCAGTCCTGGCCGCACATTCTTAGAAAAGTGAAGATCACAGAATGCTGGATCTAGCATGGAGACCACGACAGAACCCCACACTGTTGGCTTCCATCATATAATGGACCTGGCGCCACTTTTGTGTTGGAGGTTCTGAACGGAAACCTTCACACAGAAATGAACCAGGTCTTACAGGTTATCTATCCTTTTAACCCCTTCCTGATGGACCTCGTTTTTCCCCTCCTTGCCTTCCCAGAGCCATAACTTTCTTATATTTCCACCGACATAGACAAATGAGGGCAAAATGTGAAAAAAACATACTTGCACCATGTTTGCGGGAGTTTTGCTTTTACGGCGTTCAAAATGATGTGTTATCTGTATTCTACAGGTTGATACGAGTCTGGATCTACCGAAAATGTAGGGTTTTCGTTATGTTTTGGTACCGTAAAAAATTCCAAACTTTTTCTATCCTTGAAATTTGCGCCATGGCGCCATTTTCTGTGACCAATAACATTTTTGTACTAACACCTACGGACTTGAGTGAGGGGCATTTTTTGCAGGCTGAAGTGTACTTTTTATTGCTGCCAGTTTGGAATACATGTAACTTTTTTATTAAATTTATTCCGTAGAGCATGAACTCCGTGAACCCAAACAAATTATTCCTCAGTTTTTGCCTGGGTCCTTGCTATCCTTTTATTGCAGGTCAATCTTTGAGCCCTCAATGTCTTACTCTGCTACTGCAGTGACTTATTGACTGCAGTTCTCACACCAGATTTGTCTCTCTCTCTATTTGTCATCTATCAGGTGCACTGGTTGGGTCCCTGACCCCCATCTAGCATCAACTCTGCAGTGCTGCAAGTAGACTGTGGGTGCTGAAGTTAGGGTCACCACCATTGCCTGATTCACCTCTCCTCCATGCTCACCACACCCAGTTGGTTGCTTCTCCTTGACATTTTAGCTGCATCTTCTATAAGGCCAGGTCTACACAGCATAGTTAAAATACTGTCGAAATCCGATGGTATTTTAGCTTCGCTGCACTATGGTTTTTGGCGCGGGTTTGCACTATAAACCACGGTTGGTTTTTGGATTTCCCACCGGCTCAGTACATTGAGGCTGTGGGAATCAGACAGGAATCTGGTAGAAGATAAAACATGGTCTATCTTCCGGTGGCTGGCGGTTTAGAAAACCCATTGTAGAAAATCAGTGCTGTGTAGACTACAGCACGTATTTTCTATCTAGGTCTATGGGCACTGATTAAAGTCAGATTTTCAGTATATTCTAAATACTAAATCCGCCAAAAATTTTACCATAAACTAGTGCTGTATAGACAAAGCCTAACTATAGCTCCCGGGAAACAGCTCGACCACGCACCGGCATGGGATCACCAATATCAAGAATAGGAAAAACCTAAGGTCGGGTTTATCCAGGGTACTACGGCGTGCACAGGTTTGCGCCGTAAACGCAATTGCAAGCGCATAATTACAAAGTAAATATTACAGGCAATGGACAGAGCCATATAGCTGCCTCCTATACTTTACAACATGACGGCTACAAAGAATTGGCATGTCATATCTGATTGACGACTCCTATTTTACATTGCGCTCTATGACAAGTGAGGTGTACATTGTGTGGGGCGTTTTTCGGTGTGTATTTCATCAAAATTACACTGAAAATAAGCACAAAAATACATCCTAAAAGACGCCATGTGAACACCCCTAAGAGGCCCACTCATAATAAGTGAATACCAAAAGCTAGATCTCATCAATACCCGTCTATATTCCCACAGTCAAATCATAGCTGCTCCATCACATGATGGGGATGTAGTGCTGCACTCTTCTATGCAATGGTGTTACACAATAGGAAAACAGTTTTGATATAAATCATGAATTAGTTTTTATAACTGAGATTATTGTGTTTTCATTCCATATACTTACAGGTCATAATGGTACAGAACATTTACCAGAACCCAGCTTTGATCCCTGGAGCCAGTACACCACCTGAAAAGTAAAAAAGCAGCAAGTACTGCGATGTATGAACATGCTTATTTCAGAATCAGTCCCATCTCCATGGAGCACCCGCAGCTATTACACTCTACATCAGAGATAAAGGGATTTACCTCATTTGGTCTACAGTCTGTACATGTATCAGTTATGCATCATGTCCGAGGTAATGCTGCAATTCACTTCGGTTTTGCAGTGAAAGTTTTCTATGTAAACCACAAAGAAATTCAAGAACTGAAAATAATGTAATCCTAAAACACACTGCATCAGAAACTTACGTCACACCCAATATGCAGCAATGTACCACACAGACTACAGCATCATTCTTTATTACACACTTCAAAAAAATGACACAATATGGATCACAAACATCTGCATAATAAAATGCTGAACAAAAAAGCAAGGTGGGAACAGTACAATACAGTATTAGGGCTTGTTCACACAATGTTTTTGTGATCCGTTTTACGGATCCACAAAACGGATCTAACAATTGTCAGTGTGATTAACATTGCGTTCCATGGCAAAAGCGCAGCGCTGTTCTCACAGGAGATCAGCGATGCGCTTTTGAGGGCTCTCCTGCGCTGCGCTTTTCGCATCCGCTTTAAGAATTGACATGTCAATTGTTATTGTGGTTTACGCAAGTGAAAGCCCATAGGAGATAATGGAGTCCGCTTTTGGCACCTGTCCAAAAGCGCTCCACACTGTGGGTACGTATCAGCTGTGCTTTGCATACTGAAAGCGGATGCGAAAAGCGCAGTTGGCGGCTGGACGGGGCATCGGCGGTGAGCGGCGGTGGCTGGACGGCAGGGCATTGGCGGTGAGCGGCGGAAGGCTGGACGGACGGGGCATCGGCGGTGAGCGGCGGCGGCGGCTGGACGGACGGGGCATCGGCGGCTGGACAGGTGAGGTGCTTCAGGGGGATGGATGGATGGATGGATGGCTGGGGAGGTGAGGTGCTGCAGGGGGATGGATGGATGGCTGGCTGGGGAGGTGAGGTGCTGCAGGGGGATGGATGGATGGCTGGCTGGGGAGGTGAGGTGCTGCAGGGGGATGGATGGATGGATGGCTGGCTGGGGGGTGAGGTGCTGCAGGGGATGGATGGATGGCTGGCTGGGGGGTGAGGGGATGGATGGATGGGTGGGGAGGTGAGGGGATGGATGGATGGATGGCTGGGGAAGGTGAACTGCGCTGGGGAGGAATTATATATATATATAGATATAATATTTATATATATATTATTTAAAATTTTATATATATATATATATATATATATAACCAAGGAAAATCCAATTGCACTCACAAAAGAGTAAGATGAAAAAATGTCGTGCTTTATTGCATGTCCAAAAAAGGCAACGTTTCGGCTCACTCAGAACCTTTCTCAAGCACTTGAGCCAGTGACGTGGTTATTGCCAGTTTGCACCCGAAACTTGGTGAGGTGCTGCCTCTTTTTCCTATATATTTATATATATATTATATATTATATATATATATATATCAAAACGCATCCGGAATGCGGATCCGTAAAACGCAACTCGAAAAGCATACAATACGGATCCGCTTTACAGATGCGCTTTCACTCCTCAAAAACGGATCTATAAAAAGGATCAAATACGTCGTGTGAACAAGCCCTTAGGGGCAGCGGTGTAATCGTTATATATATTAAATTTCAATATTAACATTATCTAATACAGTTCATATATGTGACAATGAATAAATAATCAGTGTGTGATAAATATCTGCAAAGACAGTAGACAATAAGCGGTAAAAAGCAAAAAGGACAAGTGTATTAACACAAAATATATGCCTTCGCTATCCCGTACAAAAACAACTCCCAATACTGGACCAAATGTCCGAAATGTCACGAGGATAGAGCGGACATGTTTCATTGTCTTTGTTCATGTCCAGAAATTGAAAACATATGGAGAAAGATTCAGGATTCAGTAAGGGAGATATGGAACATAGATATTCCTTTGTCTCTGCGAGGCCTTTTATTTCACTATATTGTCAAAGATGGTCAAAAGGATGAACCGAAGGAGACTTTTTTTGGTAGACAAAGGAATACATGTCTTGCTTTTAGCGGTGAAATGATGTCTATTACGAAACTGGATTAAGCCAACAGTACCAGATTTGGAGGAGGTGATGGACTGCCTTAGACATATGTTTTACATAGAAAAGTTAGACACAGAGAGAGATGTATCAAAAAATGGAAGCCATTTATCTCCAAAGTGTTTACTGAGTTGGAGATGAGGGAACGTATGGAGCCTTTTAAATATACAGAATATTACCTGATGGAAAAACTGAAAGGCAATCTGGGAAGATTGGAGACTGATGTATAGGGTCAATAGGATGCACACATGTTAGTCTAGGGAATAAGTTTGGGAAGTTGGGATAGTTAAAGGGGTGAAAACAGAAAATACACAGAAGCAACTACATGATTCATTATCTTATTGTCTTCGTTACACATTGGATACAGACAGTTTAGCTATTCCTTTGCTTATTGTGTAAACCAAAACCAATGTTGATTGTAGCAAGATGTGTGGTGCCATCTCTGTAAAGTTTCTGTAACCATGTGCTTTTGTTAATAAAATATACTTAAAGGAAAAAAACCCACAAAATCAATACATGAGTGCCAAAGAATAAATAAGAATAACGAATAAGTCAATTCATTGAGAAAACATCATAGCTATTAACCACAGAAAAGAGCTACACCGCAACACATGTTTGGTATCTTCGCCAGAAGGTTATACCAAATCTCCTGACGGAGATACAATATGAACAAATGTCGAGGTGTTTTCTGTAGGGTAATAACAATGGTGTTTTCTTTATGAATGGACTGCTATTTATTATTCTAATTTAATATTTGCCGCTCATGTATTGAATTTGTGTTAATACACTTGCCCTTTGTGCTTTTTACCACTAATTGTCTTCTGTCTTTACAAATATTTATCACACACTTTACACATTGATTATTTATGCATTGTCACATACATGATCTGTCTTAGAGAATATGAATCTTGATATTTAATGTATATAATGATTACACCGCTGCCCCTAGTACTGTTTTGTACTACTTGCTTTTTATTCATAATTGTAATATGTTGTCTTTGTGATCCATATTGTATAATTTTTTGAAGTGTTTAATAAAGTATTATGTTGTAATAAGTTTGTGTGGTAAATTGCTGCATATTAGGTTTGATCCGTTTTTTTAGGTGCTTACATATACTGGCTGCAGAGGTGAACCAAGTGTGGTTATTATGTATTGGTTCTTAGAAGCATGGCTCAAACCGCTATGTGTACCGGTCTCTTATGGTGATCAATGATGTGTCCAGCATGAATAACTCATGTGACATTGGAATAACTGTAATGGAGCAAACTATATGCCTAGCAAATCATTATCTGAGCAAAAAATAAAGATAAGGGTTTATGTTCATTTGTTGAGCTGAAAATACAGGATGTGAATCCTTCTATGTATGAGACTATGATCAGTGATGTGTGTGTATGAATAGATGGTATTAGCATCTTCAGTAGTTTTGCTCTACATGTAAGGCTCTGTTCACACTATGCTCTATAGGCTCTGACATGTATCCATAGGCTATAATGGTCAGGACATGTACAAATTCTACTTTTTTTTTTTTAGAAAATATTTAATCAGTATTGGGATGGAGTCTGATCTGGGCATTATATTTGGTTGTACTGTGCCTGTCCCTGTATTTGGGGGTTCATATGGCTGCCGCTGCTAATGACTTTCTTAGACGATCCCCTCCTCATTCCTACCAAGCTCTTTATGGCACATCATGTCTTGTTTTCAAGTAAATGTTGTCAAGTCAGAGTTGTCTTAACAGTATTATGAGACCCCGGGCATAGTAGTGCAGTGGGTCCTGCCCAAATACATGGTATCACACCAAGCCATGCCTCTAGCCCTGGCCAAACATGATAACACACGAGACCATGTCTCTAACCTCCAGGCATCAAGCCGCCAATGTCAAGATGACCAGTTGATTTCTTGAAGGCTGCCCAATTGGCAGAACAGGGAGCCAATGGCTCCATGCTCCAACATAGTTTTTAACTGTTTGCATGTTCTAAGAACACACAAACAGTTAAAGCAGAACTGACCCAGGGCATAGGACATATATTCAACATCATGGGGCACCTGGGCAACTGCTTAGTGTGCTCAATGGATAAAATTGCACTGGGTTAAAGGGGTTATATCACTACAAGGATTGCTTTTTATGTTAAAGATCTTGCAAAACAAGTCACTTTGCAATATATGTCCATTAACAGTGTCCTACATATTCATAGATATCCCCTCTTGTATGGGCTGCATCAGCTCCTCAGGTCACTATAGCTACAGACCTGTTTGATCTCTCCTGATAGGCAGCCAGCACTGGTTGCTATAGCTACAGACCTGGCTTCTACTGCAGCCTAGTAGAAGTCAGTAAACACACCCCTGAATTCAAAATGAAACCAAGAAAACAGGACTGAGGTAAGATGAATCAATGTAGTGAGAAAACCCCTTTAAGGCTCATCTCTGTTGTTGGCAGGATAGCAGGGTCAGGTCTAAGGCTATGTTCATACGGCTTAAAATGGGACGTATTTCATTCCGTAATTACACGTCGTAGTGCGCGAATTACGGCTGGAATACGTTACAGGCATTACGGTAATCCACAGTTCTCATAGAGAACTATGGATTACGTCTCCTCTCCCTGCTCGGCAAATACGCCGCGGGGGGAGATAAGTGACATGTGAATTACCAGCGGCACGTATACGCCGCTGGTAATGAACGTCTATGGGCCGGCGAGCTGTTGGCCCCCCCGTTCCCTCCCCCGTCCACACGGCGTAATTGCGGGGCGTAATTATGCCCCATAAATAAGCCGTGTGAACATAGCCTAAGAGAAGGTGGTACAAGTGCAGAGAAGGATGAAAAGTAATCAGGAGCCAACAGCTAGCACATGGATGATCAGTAAGAGAAACGGGCCACATGAACTATAAAGGGATAAGAAGAGGGGTGCACCTGGGAACACAACTGCTCTTAAGGGCTTGAGGGTTGCAAAGAGTAAAGGTGGAGATGGTACAAGTGGTGATGTCTTGTCAGACATCTATGGACTTTTAGGTGGCTAAGATCAAGGTTACACTATGTACTGCTTCACCCTAGAATATCACATAGATGCTGACTGTCTTGGGTACTCATCATGGCAGGTTGGCAAATACCACCATAAGCTTCTGCCATTGTTTCTTCTGCAGCTCATACAGACACTGACACTGATGTTTCCGTGAACCAGACAAACGTTTTGATGATCATACTCACACACATCGCCCTTTCCCCATTATAAGTGCTGATCATGCAAAAATAAAATAAAAAGCATGCATATTTGGCATCGCCGCAAGTGTAACAACCTAGGCAATAATTTTGTATTGCATCAAATCTAAAAGGAATACGACCCGTCAACTTCAAATTCTCTTCTATATTCGGCCTATTTGCCCGTTTGAGTTTGAGAACCCTGCCCTAAAGACACATATTAATGTTAAAAGCATATTCTGCAACACGTATAGTCACGCCCAGTTGGCACTAAAACCTATACAAACATTACTATTATGGAGCATAAATTGGAGGAGTGTCTGCCTCCATTATGGACCTGCCCCTCCACCCATCTCCCCAAGGCTTTTGGGCTTTGACTACACAGCACTGGCTTCTGGTCGGATTTTCGGAGGATTCAGTATTTAGAACCCATCGAAAATCCAAATCAACCATTCCCAACCCAGGTTCCCCAACTCCAGCCTAAGGGCACACCAACAGGTCATTTTTCAGGTTTTCCCCACAGAAGCATGACAATAATGATATCCCTTGAAGAATTTACTGCAATAAGACTTCACCTTGCAATGCACGGAAAGCCCGAAAACATGACCTGTGGTGTGCCTTGAGGGCTAGGGGGTTTGGGGCCTCTGCCCTAGCCCCAAAAGAAAAACTAAGCTGTAGTGTCATAGCAGTTTTTTTTTTTTGTCGGGTTCAAAACCCACGGCCCTTCGGAAAAATTTAAAAAGTTTTTCTTCCTTCGGATTTCCATTCAGTGAGTGTATTTGGCCAAAAGAAATCCGAAAACTGTTCCCTTTTTTTACGCAAATCAGTGCTAAAAAGTGTGGTACGCGATGTTAAAATACCAATTTCCGACAGCATTTTAACCTATGCATTAGACAAACATTGTAAATCTCTGTGACAAAAGCCTTTTGCCCCTGATGCTGTGGGCTTGGGGCCCCAAAAAAGGGGGCAACTCTAGAGATGGAAACCCCACCTGATGGGAAACCCTTGACATATAATGGGCATACACAGTATGATCAAATTGTGCCCTAAAACCCTCCGTCTTAACTAAGTGAAAACTAAGCATGATGCTTTTAAATTTTCCCCATAATTAATATTGTTATGGGCTTTAGTGCCAGCTGAGTGCTGCTCTGTGTGTTGGAGAACATTCCTTAACCCCTTTAAGGCCCCCGGTTTTTTTTTTTGGTGACACTTTCGTTTTTTCCCTCCTCGCCTTCTAAAAGCCAAATTTTTTTATTTTTCCACCTACATAGACACATGGGCTTTTATTTTGCGGACAAGATTACTTTCAATGTGTTATTCCATACTATAAAATACGGGGAAACCCCGCAAAAAAATTCCAATGGGAAAAATGTGAATTTTTTTTTTTTCGCCTGTTTGGGGGGGTTTTGCTTTTACGGCGTTCAATCTTCGGTAAATAAAATTTTATCTGAATTTTTCGGTTTAGCATCCGGCAAAAACCCAATCATTTGGGTTTCCGTTATGTTTTTGGGACCGAAAAAAAATTCCCAAAAATTTTTTTATTTTTGAAATTTGCGCCGGCGCCATTTGTGGACCAATAACTTTTTTGTACTAACAGCTACGGACGTCAGTGAGGGGCATTTTTGCGGGCTGAATTTTTCTTTTTTTCGCTCAGTTTTTAATCATGCATTTTTTTATCATTTTTATTCCATTTTTTTAATGACGTAAAATGAAAAAAAACGCAATTTTGGCGTTTGGGAATTTTTTTTCTTTTACTGTTTTTGCTTTCGGGAAAATGATGTTATGTTTTTATAGATCGGGACTTTTTCGACGGGGGCAACCAATAGTGTAACTTTTTTATTTTTTTAATGATTTTTTTGTAAAAGGGGGGAAAGGGGGGTGATTTGAACTTTTAATACTTTTTTTTTTTTACTTTAAAACTTTATTTAATTTTTTTTTTACTGTAACATTGAGGCACCCGTGGGATTACCACTAGGTGGCGCATTGTTAATTAAACCTAAAGCATTGCAAGGCAATGCATTAGGGTGTACAAAGATGGCGTTTCCCCCCACTTCCTGTCGCGGGCGGAAGTGGGGGAAACCGGCCAGGGGAAGTGACGGGAGCCTTCCCAGCTCCCCCCCACAATGCCCCGGGGATCGGATCGGCGCAGCAAGCTGCGCTGATGCCGTCACCGCACCGATGGGGCGCGGCCCGATCGGGTTAATTTAGACCGGGGCCATCTTTGCCGTGGTGCCCGATGGGTAAAAAACCCACGGGGGGAGCCCCCCCCGGCGCTGTTTTCTGCCGGGTGTTAGCGGGGATATGCCGTAAAACCCGGCGGGTGTGCGGGGGGGGTCGCGGCGCGATCC
>JAODAL010041230.1:0-36099 GCA_025379985.1 Phyllomedusa bahiana | reverse complement strand
AAACATCGCAGAGTTGCAATAAAGTGTATGCTTTTTTAATGGCTTTAATGGAAGAATAGGAAAGTGATGACTTACCAGATGAGTTGTCTAGGACAGGATCCAGGGTTGCATTCAGATCCCCACATAGTACGATCGTACCCTGAACTAACGGTGTCAGTTTCTCTACCAGATGAGCGAAAAAACCAGCCTGCCCCTGGTTTGGGACATAAACGTTAACAGTGAAGAGATGACCCCCCACACCAAGAATCAGGATGATATAACGTCCATTAGTGTCAGTCTAACACGCCCGGACCTGGTGTACAAAAGATTTATGGAGGGCTATCGCAACTCCCCTGGACCTGGACTCCCGACAATTTGCAAAAAACCAAGTGGGATAATACTTGTTTCGTATATTAGGGACATGGCCCTCCTTGAAATGCGTCTCCTGTAGACACACCACTTTAACTCGCTTTTTATGATAAAGTACCTGGGACCGTTTGCTGGGGATGTTGAGGCCTTATGCATTGAAGGATGCAAAGGAACGGTCTGCCACACCTCTGAGGTCACGGGGCAGGTTGGGGAAGAGGGATACCCGGGGGACGCGGGCAGGGGGGGTAGAACAACCACTCACGAAACTTACACACACACAACCAAGGAGCAGGCAACCCAGAAGGCTGCCGCTGGAACTACGGGGTCGGCTATCAAAAGCCAAACGTCCCTGAAACCTAAGGAAAGGTGTATACCGGGAACAAGCCCTATTGGGGGGTACAAGAGAACAAGATGTAGCAAGGATACAAACACAAAGTATCCAGGCTCCATCGTCCATATGTTGCATACCAGAAAAAGCAGTGCGTATATGGCTGACCAGAATATATGAAAAGGCACAGCATTGGGGAAATCTTAATACCAGTAAGACAGACGCAGACCCAGGGCTGACCGGGGGTACGGAGGGGGAGGGAAGAAAGGAAGGGGGGAAAAGCGGGAAAGGGAAAGAGAAGAGAAGGAGAGAAAGAGAGGGGGAGGAGAAGAAAAAAAAAGGGTGGGGGGGGGGAAAGGGAGGTGGGGAAGGGAAAAAGATTAAAAAATTACGAGAAAGAAAATTTTCAATGACCAGTTAAGGTCAGGCATATTCTAGAACAATAATGTCCATGGAAAAATAGATACTCCCAAAAGGATACTCAAAGGCCATAGAGACCTATACCGGTCGGTACATCGTCCAGGAAAGTCCTCATGGGGGATTGGAGTTCGTGGAGGAGTCAGTACGATGCCGGTGGCGTCTATGTTTTCGCGGTGGCAGTCCTTGTGCATCCCACGGCGCCCGGGAGTTAAATGTATTGGTGGCCGACCCCAATGAGGGCCAGGGTGGGAGAACAATATCCTGGATGCTTAGTTCCTGTAGCACCGAGGGGATATCGTCAGGGGAGCGGATTGTGAATGACTTCTCTTTTCCCCGTATGAAGAGAGCAAAGGGGAAGCCCCACCGGTAAGGGATATGGCGCTCCTGTAGTACAGAGAGGAGAGGTTTTAGAGCAGCTCTTTGAGTCAAGGTATGTCTGGAGAGGTCCTGAAGGAGAAGTATAGGGACGTCCGTGAAAAAGAGTTTCTGCCTCTGGCGGGCACACCGCAGAATATCATCTTTCAACCAATAAAAATGGTCCCGGCAGATAACGTCTCTCGGCTTCTTGGGATCCAATGCTGGAGGACGAAGTGCTCTATGGGCTCGATCTATTTCAATGGGGGCTGACGGATGTCTTTCCAACAAGTCATTGAAGATCGTGGTTAGCACCGGGATGAGATCATTAGACATAACTGATTCAGGCAAGCCCCGAACGCTAATATTGTTGTGCCTGCTCCTATTTTAGAGATCATCAATATGCTGATGAAGCACGAAGATCTGGGCGGAGTGCTGGGATGTAGAGGACTGAAGGGCTTGCATGGTTTGTGAAGTAGACTGCTGAGTATGATCCATGGAAGACACTTTAGAGCTTAGTGAGGATAGCTCAGTTCGAAATAGGGAGATTTCTTGTTTACATTCAGTTATGATATGCGTGGCCAAGGCTGAGAGATCATTCCTGGAGGGCAGAGACTGTGTAAATCTGTGCAGATCAGATAGCGTGATCGGTCTGCTGTCATCCGCCGGTACAGAAGAGGAGCCAAGAGAACTTTGGGAGTTATCCCGAAGAGAGCGCGTATAAGAGAGCGCTTCATCATGTTGTTGAGAGAAGACTGGTGTTCTTACAGCAATATTTGAGGTAAGCGGCAGCTGGCTCGGTGAGATAGAAGAAGACATTGCCATCACATCAAGAGGGGCAGCCTCTCTATGAGAAGTAGGTGAGAAGGTGCGTACTGCAATTAGACTTCCCGTCGGCGAGTGCAGTGGGTCTCTCCAAGAGGAGCCAGTGGACCACCATGGGGAAGGCCTGCCAGCCAGGGAGATGGGTGTGTGCCAGAGAGCATGCAGCGTGGCAGGACCGCAGGCAGGAGAGGAGTGAGGATGATTCTGGGGGTACACAGTCTCATCAGAGAACAGGGATGCGTCCTGTACAGAAGGAGGGTTGGGTGCCGATGCACCATGTTGTACTGGGCCTCCATTACAGGGGTCAAACTGCTCCAAAACCCCACTTGGGGTAGAGGGCATATGCACTGCGCCCTGAGATGAAGGAGCTATGGGCCCTAAGGCGCTGATGGGCACATAAGAGGCAGCGGAGACCTGGTGGGTCGGGGTCAACAGCTCTGTGGGTGATGGGACCGGAGAATCTAAAATGGAGGCTTGCAGGGAACCCCGTGTCCCAGGGTCTGCACCCGTACCTTTTTGATGGGCCGCACATCGGTCTGAAGCTGCTGATCGCGCAGGGACGGCCTCTGGTCCCTGTGTCCGGGCTCCCTGTGATGGTGCGGCATCGATGCGCTGAGCAGGGATATCCGGTGAGCACGCCGCAGTTAGCGGTCCTTGCTCAGGGTCCATCTTGCTGGAGGGAGCCAGAGCGCCATCTTCTTCTCCCACGTGGCGGACGGTCCTTGCGGCGGGCTGGCCGCCCGACGTCTGCGGAAAAGCGGGACCCGAGACCTGATGCGATGGTGTCGCACAATCCTCCGGAGGCCAGAGGTTGGTTACCGGAGTGGAGGGTACAGGGGTGGTCTGCTGGGATCCCGCACGGGCTGTGCTGCGTCCTCCATCTTGCTCTGCCTCGCGTCCCGCGGCTGCAGGTCGGGACGGTGGAGCTGCCGGGTGAAAGAAAGCCCCCATGTTCCTCTGGGGAGACAGAGGGTGAGCAGAGGACTTTAGGGTCTTTCTTTTGGTTGCCTTTCCCATGGTGATTAAGCAGTGTCAGCCAAAATGATGCAAAGGGACGAGGAGCTCCTGGAAACACGTCCTCACGCGGCCATAGGCAGGACACGCCCCAACTTGTATTTTTCAAGCAAAGACCAACACAAGACTAAAACTGCGAGTTAGTTTACAGTTAAAAGGGAAAGTGCTTATAGACCTTATGAGCCTTTGGACTTAGCTTATCGAAAGGAAACATGAAGCCAAAGATTCTAAATCAAAATAATAGAAAAATAGAAATACAGCACTGAATGTGGCAAATGTGGTTGCTACTAATCTATGTGTAAAAATGAGTATATATAATTCAGTTTTTGACCTCTATAGTATATAAAATATAGACCGCAATAGTGGAGTATAATCGCAGGTGCTTTCCTTGAACACCTCGTATCAATAGTCTGAATGAAGGTATACTCCTATACAGACACTATAATCATGTGTCTACAAAACGTAAGCAATTTAATAGATATCAACAACGTACAATAGCATTCGGCTAAATAGCTTGTTAAAGACATAATGCAATTATAAAGTGATAACTTGCGGCTATTGTCTCCAGTCCTGGAGTGATCAAAGTAATCTTCAGCACTGAAATGTCCAAGTGCTCTTTACTAGCAGCTGGCAGAGCTTGCTAGACAACGTTCACCTCGCTGTGTGATGGCTGTTTGGGGTGTGTGCTATGCTGTCTGATGCAAACTTTTCCCGGGTCCTCCCCTTTCTCAAGCTTAACGAATACAAGGTGTGTCTTCTTTTTTATACATTTAGTTGTCCAGCTTATGGATTACTCATGATTTCAAATTATAAGACAAAATTACAAAATTAGCTCCTAACATAGAAGTCATAAAAATAATTAAAATTACACTCCTCATTCAGCCCATTAGGGCTGAGTGAATCGAGTGTAAAGACCCAGTACACCTCTCGCTGCAAGAGATTTTTATTAATCTGAGATTCGTCAGTTCCATATATTGTTCAACAACCTCCCATTTAAAGGTCACAGACATTATGTTTTTGCTTCTAAAAATGTCTAGCTAATGAGCTTTCTCCATATTTTTTAACATCTTTTTTGTTGTCTTTTTTGTTATCTTTTTTATCTGGTGGAAAAAACCCCCATTTTCTTTGTACCTTGGATGTTTGATTTATGTTCATTAATTTTAAATTTTTTAATTTTTACGTGACGTTTGCCATATATATAATACCAACAAGGGCATTTTATTAAATGATTATATTTTTTGAATCCACATGTATGATAGCCCCTAATGTCTATCCCATGGCCCTCAATGGATGCATGATTTTAGGGGCCCTTAATGATACCTGTACAGTGTTTGCAAGACAGGCAGGGAAATTTACCTGTCAGAACAATTCCAAAACTATTTTGTTAGTTAGCAGTATTATTAATGATGTCCGCCCCTAATAATTTGGTTCCCAATAGTTTTACCTTTTTTATATACAAATTTTGGAGGTATCCCAAATAATCTACCATATTTAGGATCTCTTTGCAAAATTTTCCCACCATTTTTTAATCGTGTTTTAATCATTCTAGAATGGCTATCGTATGTAGAAATAAATAGGAGATTATATTTGTCTTGCTTCCCTTTTAATTTTTTCTTTCCTCAATTCTTGTACATTCTTTTTTAGCAATCTCCTCACTCAATATTTTAAGTTGTTCTCTATTATACCCTTTCTGTGAAAATTTATCAATCATATCACTAGCATTTTTGTAATATTCTTCATAAATCCGTACTTATTCTCCTTTACGGAAAAAATAAACTCTTTGGTATGCCCTTGAAAATTTGTGGTGCATGGAAACTCTGTCTGGGTAACAGGTTATTTTTATCGATAGTTTTCCTGTATAGTGTGGTTTGCAAAAAAATTTCTATTCTTCCTTATTTTAAAATCTAAATATTCTATTTTCTCCTTATTTTTAGTAATGGTAAATTGTATAGATGGTGACACAATTTAAAGGTATTCAAAGAAATTATTAAGGGCTTCCTCCGATCCATTCCACACTAAGAAGACATCGTCCACATATCGCAGCCAAACCGCGAAATGTGAACGGTCCTCAAAGTGTGAATGAATTTTTCTTCAAATTTAGACATGTAATATTAGCGAAACTAGGTGCGGCTGGCGATCCATACTAGTTCCCTTTTTTCTGGAGGTAGTAGTCTCTACCAAATCTAAAATAGTTTTTAGACAGTACGATATCTAGTATTTGCATTAGAAACGTTTAAATGTTGATACTAATGGAGCTTCTGCATAAGTTTCTCTCTGACAGCTTCCTTTCCCTACCTGGGGGGAATAAAAGTAAAAAGATTTTTAATATCCAAAGTGCAAAGAATAGTATCATCAGAAATTTCAAGGCTTTCAATTTTTGAGAAAATCACTGGTGTCTTAAGAACATCCCGGTAGTTTTTTCACAATTCTCTGTAGAAAGTTGTCAATATATAGAGCTAATGGCTCAAGGATAGAATTTATTCCCGAGACTATCGGGCGACAAGGAGGTTTATGTAAATCCTTATGAATTTTTGGTGTAAGGTAAAGTAGTGGAACTCTGGGATGGTCACACATCAAATTACTGGCCGTCTTTTTATCTATAATACATAGTTCTAATGCTTCGTCTATAACATTCTGAATTAGATTTTTAAATTGTTCAGTAGGATCATATTCTAACTTAGTATAAACTCTTTCATCATTAAGTTGATTCTGTGCTTCCTCTAGATAAAATTCTTTATTCATGATTACTGTTCCTCCCCCCTTATCCGCCTTTTTTATAATTATGCTATCATCATTTTTAAGTTCTCTAATAGCAGTTTTTTCCAATTTACTAATATTGCTATTTTTCTTTTTGATGTGATCCCATTTAGCCAGAATTTCACTCTAACCATTTGTTGAACGTTTCCAAGGAGCTATTATCAATTTTTGGATCAAATTAAACTACTTTTTTTAATTTTGCTCATGTTTTATTATGATCACCTCTAGTGCCTTCCCCAAAAAATACATTCTTAGCCTTAATTTTCTACAGAATTTGTGTAAACCCGTAACAAAAATTAAATTTTGAACATTCCTGTACAGGTACAAAGTTGAGTCCCTTTTCTATCACCGCACATTGATCTTTTGTAAGCGCTTTTGATGTATTTGACAAGTAAAATTGTCTTTTAGTCTCTTTCCCGTTTTTTTCTTCTTTATTCCTGTGTTCTTTCCGGTTGAACTCTCTGAACTTTGCTCCTTCTCTCCTAAAAAAGGTTGTTGGGTATTTTTAACAGCTGACCTTTTTTAGGAGAGAAGGAGCAAAGTTCAGAGAGTTCAACCGGAAAGAACACAGGAATAAAGAAAAAAAAAACGGGGAGAGAGATATAGACAATTTACTTGTCAATATATCATCAAAAGCGCTTACAAAAGATCAATGTGCGGTGATAGAAAAGGGACTCAACTTTGTACCTGTAAGGAATGTTCAAAAATTTAATTTTGTTACGGATTTACACAAATTCTGTAGAAAATTAAGGCTAAGAATGTTTTTTTGGTGAAGGCACTAGAGGTGATCATAAAAAAACATGGAGCAAAATTAAAAAAAGTAGTCAATTTGATCCAAAAAAAATTTATAATAGCTCCTTGGGAAAACGTTTTCAACAAATGGTTAGTAGTGAATTCTGGCTAAAATGGGATCACATCAAAAAGAAAAAATAGCAATATTAGTAAATTGGAAAAAACTGCTATTAGAGAACTTAAAAATGATGATAGCATTAAATTTTAAAAAAGGCGGATAAGGGGGGAGGAACAGTAATCATGAATAAAGAATTTTAAATTTGAGGAAGCAAAAGAATTTAACTTAATGATGAAAGAGTTTATTTCTAAGTTAGAATATGATCCTACTGAACAATTTAAAAATCTAATTCAGGGAAAGTTATAGGGCGAAGCATTAGGAAAAAAATATGTTTTTATAGATAAAAAGACGGCCAGTAATTTGATGTGTGACCATCCCAGAGTTCCACTACTTTACCTTACACCAAAAATTCATAAGGATTTACATAAACCTCCTTGTCGCCCGATAGTCTCGGGAATAAATTCTATCCTTGAGCCATTAGCTCTATATATTGACAACTTTCTACAGAGAATTGTGAAAAAAACTACCGGGATGTCTTAAAGACACCAGTGATTTTCTCAGAAAAAATTGAAAGCCTAGAAATTTCTGATGATACTATTCTTTGCACTTTGGATATTAAAAAATCTTTATAAATTGTATTCCACAAGGATGAGGGAAAGGAAGCTGTCAGAGAGAAACTTAGCAGGATAGCTCCATTAGTAAACAAAAATTTAGCGTTTCTAATGCAAATACTAGATATTGTTTCTGTCTAATAAACTATTTTTAGATTTGGGTAGAGACTACTACCTCCAGAAACAGGGAACTTTGTATGGGATCGCCAGCCGCCCCTTTGTTTCGTAAATATTTACATGTCTAAATTTGAAGAAATTTTCATTCACACTTTTGAGGACCGTTCACATGTCGCGGTTTGGCTGCGATATGTGGACGATGTTTCTTAGTGTGGATAAGGATCGGAGGAAGCCCCTTAATAATTTCTTTGATACCTTAACTTGTGTCCATTCCATCTTACAATTTACCATTACTAAAAATAAGGAGGGAAAAAAGAATATTTAGATGTAGAAATAAGGAAATAGAAATTATTTGCAAACAACACTATTACAGGAAAAACTATCGATAAAAAAAAACCTGTTACCCAGACAGAGTTTCCATGCACCCCAAATTTTCAAGGGCACTACCAGAGTCAAATTTATCCGTATAAGGGAATATGTACGGGATTGATGAAGAATATTACAAAAATGCTAGTGAAAATGATTGACAAATTTTCACAGAAAAAGGGTATAATAGAGAACAACTTAAAATATTGAGTGAGGAGATTGCTAAAATGAATGTACAAGAAAATTTAGGAAAGAAAAAATTAAAGTAAGCAAGACAAAGATAATCTCCTATTTATTTCTACATACGATAGCCATTTAGAATGATTTAAAAACAGATTAAAAAAAAGGTGGAAGATTTTGCAAGAGATCCTAAATATGGTAGATTATTTGGCATACTCCAAAAATTTTTTATATAAAAAGGTAAAACTATTGGTAACCAACTTATTAGAGCGGACCTCATTAATAATACTGTAACAAACAACAGAGATTAGGAATTGTTCAGACAGGTACATTTCCCTGCTGTCTTGCAACCCCTGTACAGGTATCATTTAAAGGGGCCCCAAAATCATGCATCCATTGAGGGGCCATGGGGGTAGACATTAGGGGCTTTTCATACATGTGATTCAAAAAAAATATAATCTATTTAATAAAATGCCCTTTTGTTATTTTATATTGGACCCAAAAGTCACGTAAAATTAAAATTAGACTTAATGAATATAAATCAAACATCCGAAGGTACAAAGAAATGGGAGGTTTATTTCCACCAGATAAAAAAGATAACAAAAAAAGACAACAAAAAAGATGTTAAAAATATGGAAGGAAAGTCATTAGCTAGACATTTTTATAGAAAAAACATAATGTTCTGTGACCTTAAGTGGCAGGTTGTTGAAAAAAATATGTGGAACTGACGAATCTTAGATTAATAAAAATCTTTGCAGCGAGAAGTTTACTGGATCTTTTTCACTCGATTCACTCAGCCCTAATGGGCTGAATGAGGAGTGTAATTTTTTAAAGTTTTTTTATGACTTCTATGTTTAGGAGCTAATGTGTATTTTGTCTTATATTAGAATCATGAGTAATCCATAAGCTGGACAGACTAAATGTATAAAAAGAAAACACACCTTGTATTCGTTATGCTTGGAAAGGGGAGGACCCGGAAAACGTCGCATCAGAGCAGCATAGCACACACCCCAAACGCCATTCACAGCAGCGAGGTGAACGTTGTCTAGCAAGCTTTTGCCAGCTGCTAGTTAAAGAGCACTTGGACATTTTTAGTGGGTGAAGATTACTTTGGATCACTCCAGGACTGGAGACATATAGCCGCAAATTATCACTTTATAATTGCATTATGTCTTTAAGCAAGGCTATTTAGCCCAATGCTATTGTACGTTGTTTATATCTATTAAATTGCATACGTTTTTGTAGACACATGATTATAGTGTCTGTATAGGAGTATACCTTCATTCAGACTAAAAATGAGTATAAACACAACTTCAGCATTATGAAAGCAAAACATACAGGTAGACCAAGGAAGATGTCATAGCATCAGTCTTGAAAACCCAAAGCAAAATGCCTAAAAAAAAAAAAAAATATGCACAACAAAATGAAAACAAATATGCAGAAACAAAGTAGAAGAAAGTTATCAATGTGTTTTGACAAAACTGTTTAATTGGTTGCCTAAAATAGAAAAGCAGAAACACAAAGGGGAAGCAGTCTTGAAGTGTGGAAGAATGAATGAAGTCATATTCACTGATGAATCATGAGTCTGCATTAGCCACAGAGATTACGCTAAAATATCCAAAAAAAGTTAACCAACAGCACTTAAAGGGGTTTTCTGGCTACAAACATCATATCTGTAATGATGGGGACAGTAAAAATAAGCAAAATTGGTTTGTATTACCTAAAACATTAAGTATAGCAGCTATTAGCTAATCTATGTGTTCTACACCTAAAACTGCAGTCTGAGGATGGACCATGACCCCTTTTCTGTTTATTCTCTATCAGAAAGGGGTACACACCGTATTTCAAAATTTCATTCCAAAATCTTTATTAAGTAACAAAATTATTCATCCGGCTTCATAAAATACAGGCTCAAAGTATTCCCATAATTTCGCTTAAACAGATTCATATATTGTGTACATTTCGGTCCCTAATTGGACCTTTCTCAACCGAATCTTTTACAAGTTTAGTTCCCTTATTCAATTCATTGTTTTTTATGATACTTGTAACCTGTTGTCAAGAGACATGAACCCTTTTCTGTGGTTGGCTGCCTGATATTTGGTTCAACCCCCTGGACGGGACATGCCCCCTATGCGGGACACACCCCCTGTGCTGCAATTGGCTGCCTTCACGCTCTGTGCTTACTCCCCCCTGAGCTGTTTCAAACTGAAAGTGAAACTGATTGAAGGCTGTTCTGCTAGGGACAGCTCTAATATGGAGGATGTGGGCAATGCTAGAGTCACTCCCCCCCACCCATATAATACACTCTGCTTCCCCCACCCATATAACACACATATAATACAATCTGCTCCCCCACCCATATAACACACATATAATACACTCTGCTAGACACAATGACAAGATGTCACTTTATGTAACATTAGGGGGCTGTATGTATAACTGTTTACACCAATACAGGTTTTCTGGTTACAAGGAGCTTGTGGAGGGAGGTGACAGCTCTCCAGGCATGAGAACCATTGCAGGAGGTCTGCAGAGCTGTGACATATTCTCTCACTGCTCAGACAGAATGATGATGTCACCAGTCTTCAGTGAGGGAAGACACGCCTACTGGGAGGAGAGACACGCCCCTGCATTTGAAGCTGTAAGAGACAGAGAAACAGCTCAAGTCTGCCAAAGCCTGTGGTGAGAAAACCCCTTTAGAACCCAATAAGACAAAATTCTTATAGAAAAAATGGCTGCAGAGCTTCCTGCCCCTGAATCCTAGTTGCCATCCAATCCAAATCTAAATATAAATCATGGAACCAGCATCCAGAGGGTGAAATTAAAAAAATATCAATCCATATTTATTTCTCCATACAGTGCAGATGCAACGTTTCAGCTGAATACACAGCCTTTATTCAGCATAGCGACATAGTGACAGTGTAAGCTTTAAATACAATTCACAATGGGTGTAAATATCAGTCACGTAAAAGGCCACCACCCACAACATTATTTCATGTGTCACATTCATAAAAGCATTAACATACATTGCTCACCTAACTAATACAGTGCTATTTAAAATATAATCTCTCTATCAAATAGAAGTGTATAATTACTAGTAACAGACAATCCGGTGTTTCCTGAACTGTGCATGTGTCAGTAACTCAGACACCAAGTGGGTTCAGGGAGTCAATCAAAAACCTGGGTCAGACAGAGAAGGAGCCCGGACAACCAGAGCCACCAACTTTATTGCTGAATGACAGACCTAAGAAATACTAGTTAACCCTTCATAGGCTAAATTGTCAGTAAGAGGGAGAATAAACTCCTGCAACATTCCAGGACTCAATCTGGTCATTTGTCAGTGTAAAAACTGGTTACAGAACATGTAAAGCTATATAACATAATGTATAACTGTCTTCATGAAAAGATTTAACCATGACCACATTTAGCATTAGTGATGAAAGGCTTTGTCCAGTTCATATAAAAATTAAATAGCTCACCAATAAAATTAAAAAAAATCTCTATACTTCCTTCTTAACCCCGTTCCAGCACTGGCTCCATGGCGTCGCTCCCCATCTTATGCCCCTCCCTTATATCACCATTTGGAATAAAAGTCATTCTTACCTACAGTATGTCCTTAGCTTCATTCCAGATCCCGTATCGGTCCTCTCCAACCACCACCACTACAACTGCAAAACGGCTGCAGTGGTCATGTGCCACTGCTTGACACCATTGTTTGGAAGCGAATGTCGCAAGAAAATGGCATGTGATTGCTGCAGCCAATCAGTAGCTCCTGGAGCTACAATCCAACTGATGCCAGGCAGCGGTAAATGATTTTAAAAGAATGACCATGACATACACTTTAATGGTGAATATTGTTTAATATTAATGAAATCCAGCCCTTAAAGAATTCAGGCTACCATAAATGTCCAACAAATTTCTAATTGTGATTTTTTTTTACGTTTTCATATTCTTTTTCCTGAAGATCTCTGGTAAAGGTGTTTTATTTCAATTAGCCAATTTTAACAACTCAGTAAGGTCTATAAACACTTTTCCTTTTAAGTGCAGGCGAATTTGCATCTTTAGATTTGTAGCAGTATTTGTTTTAGAAAGGTCAATTACAAGGTGATTCCATTGGTTTTTTTCTTCATGCTGTTTACACTGCATTTTAGGACAGAGATTAGTCTCATACAAATGGGCTCCTTAAATATGCAGGGAAAATGAGTAAATGACAGAAGTATCCTTTTTATTTTTTACAAAACACAAATTTGGAATCTGCATGAACATACATGCCACTGCTCACAAAGTATTCCAATTAAAATCGATAGGAGAGTGTAGGGCAGTTTTTGATGCTTATTTTGGTGCGTAAAATGGGTATTTTATGCACCAAAATGTGTATCAAATATGCAGACTACACCAAACTTTAATCGCATGCTGGGATCAGGTTGTTAAGGCAACAGGCACACAAAAATGACGTTAGGCCTCGTAATCTAATTAAATGAAAAGAAAATCTTGCTCTGTCTGGTATTTTTTTTTTTTTTTTTTTTAAACATCTTTTTATTGATTTCAAGAATGAAAATGAAAAATAAAGTCACACTGTCACAATAAGACCGACTACATGTATAAAATACAGGGTTACAGGAAATGACCATTCCAGATATTCAAGTCAATTATTACACTTTAGGGTTTACATCCACCTGTAAAAAGCTGAATCCAAATTCTAGATATCGTCTGTGGACTGGGCAAGGTAGGAATACTACCATGTCCCAAAGTGGTCATAGCATGTGACAGAGCTAATGAGTAAATTGGTAACTCTACAGTAATGACAAACAAATAACCTTACAACTTTCAACTTTTCCACCAAGGACATTATGTTAGTTGATGTCAGCGGCAAACTCGGCCTGGTCATATCAATCTGTGGCCTTGCATAGGTTTTCCCCGCTCCCCAGAGTGTTCTAGACAGAAACGTCCACTTCTAGATTTTAAGTATCCCCAGCGAACCAGTCAGCTCTCCCTCCATATACCACTTGGTCAACTTGAACGGGAGCATTAAGGTTTTGATCTCGTCCCTGTCCAAAAAAGGCTGTTATGAAAGGAGTCCACTTGGCAAAGAACTTTTCAGTCTGAGAAAGTTTGCTCATTTCGGCCTCCATTCGGTCCATGAGCAGGTAATGCTTTACCTGGGACAGGACATCCCGTATGGTGGGTGTCTCCTTCTCGAGCCATCTGGACAGCAGAGATCTCTTTGCTGCTAGTAGAATAAGCTGCAGAAGGGCTCGATGTTTTGATCCCTCCGGCAGATCATGGAACAGCAACGCTTTGGGCGTAGAAGGGAGCTCCAAATCCCCAGATGACGTCAAGGCTGATACCAGGGTGTTCCAGAAGGCCTGTGTGTCTGGGCAGAACCACATGCTGTGTATCAAATCAGTACTAGGTTGATTACATTTAGGGCAGGCCAGTATGCGATCGGGGGCCAGGGTATGAGGAGGTATGTTGAACACATATATGGCCCGGTGTATAAATTTGAAGTGTGTTTCTCGCCATTTTTCGTTGATAACCGCCTTACAGGTTTGCCTCCAACCCTCCATTATGGAGGTTGGTATATCGATGTCTGGAAAGAGTTTCTCCCAGGCGCTAAACAGCTTCCCCTCCCAGCCTTGCTTGTCTAATTCTCTCAGCTGACTATATATGTCAGATAACGAGTGATGACTCGAAGTCGGACCAAGGACCGTATCAAATGGGTTGGGTATACATTCCGCATTAAGACGAATAACCCTCTTTTTTAAGAAACTGGCAACCTGGCCGTAAGTCAAAAAGTGCGAATTGGGGATTTGGAATATACCCTGCGCCTCTTCGAACGACAGGAGGTTGCAAGTATCATTCCGTCTCTTGGTTAAGAGGGATCCTACCCTAACTATGCCCTTTTCTCGCCACGAAGTGAGGTGAGCATTCTTCATACCTTGTCTAAACTCCGGATGTCCTAAAATGGGCATATGCTTGCTCAAAATAGCAGGCAATTTAAATAATTTCCGGCAGGCCCTCCAGGTTGCTATAGTGTCTCTCATCAATATGCATGACCTTATGTTCTTTGGGATATCGGAGTATCTTGTATGTAAAAGAGCTGCGAGATCCCACGGGGCTGCCAGGGATGCCTCCAGCTCGAAATTTGAATGGTAGGAGGTACCCTTTATCCAATCTGCACAGTGTCTAAAAACACATGCCAGATTGTATTTACGGATGTCGGGAAAATTCACTCCCCCACACCTTCTAGGCAGCATAAGCTTTGAGATGGCAATCCTAGGTCTCTTTGATGCCCATATGAATCTGGTAAAGTTAGATGTTAAGATTCTGGTATCTGAATGTTTTAATAAGAGGGGGATTGTCTGGAGTGGATATAACAGCCTGGGGAAGCTAACCATGCGTATTAAATGGCATCTCGCCAATAAAGAAAGAGGGAGACCTGCCCATCTGTGTAGCTCTCTAATAATCTTTAATATGAGTGGGGGGTAGTTTAGGTGGTATAGGGATTCTGGGGATTTGCCTATTAGGATTCCTAAATACTTGATGGATTGTTTGGCAATTGACAGCGGGCAGCCAGGGCCTGCAATTGATGGAAAGGATTTGGATGTCAGACTCAGGAGTTCCGACTTCGTCTCGTTAATTTTAAAACCCGAACATTCTCTAAAGACTCTCAATTGATGCAGCAAAGAAGGTGCATCTCTCTCGGGGTGTTCCAAAAAGAAAATGACATCGTCCGCAAACAATGCCAATTTCAGTTCTTGATTTCTAATAGTGATTCCCTCGAATGTCGTAGACGAAGTCAGAAACCTAGCTAAGGGTTCTACTGCCAGATTGAACAAGTAGGGGGAAAGAGGGCATCCCTGCCTGGTACCTCTGGCTAGCGAAAAGGGTTGCGAAAGGAACCCCGGGAGAGATATTCTAGCTTCCGGTGTCTGGTAAAGTGCCGAAAGGAAGGTTCTGTAAGGGCCTAGCAAACCAATTTTGTCCAGGACCAAGTTCATCCACCCCCAGTCAACGCTATCAAACGCCTTTTCCGTATTAATGGTTATCAAGGCTGGGGTAGTATGACTTTGTGGGTTTCTTCTTACCTGATCAAGGACGAGAAGAACTTTTCTCACATTCATAACCGCCGATCTCCCCTGAACAAAGCCCACCTGGTGTGGTCCTATTAGTCTAGGAATAAACGGGGCAAGGCGGTCTGCCATGATTTTTGCCAGGAGCTTGAGATCAACGTTTACCAGAGAGATGGGTCCATAGGAGGAAGGCTGTAGGGGGTCTTTACCCTCCTTTGGTAATATTTTAAATATGGGAAAGCAGGCCCCGTCTTTCCCTTTGGGGCCCCAGGGGGCCCTTGCCCGGGGGCCCCCCACTTTGGGGGGCCCCCCCGGGCAGGCCCCTACCTTGCCCAGGGGAGTGAGGGCCCCTGCGGCGGGTGGGCAGCCGACATCTGCAGGAGGCCGGGGGACCGCCGCTTCTTTAAGCAGCGCAGGGAATGACATCACCCTCCTGCGCCGCTGTATATCCTCGGCCGGCAGCCCCCCAGGTTCCGGCGAAAAAACCCGGGGCAACGTCCCGGCGTAGGCGGGCCGTGATTTACCCCCGCTCACGGGGAAACAAGTTGGAGTGCGGACCACAGAGGGAGCGGAGGGGTAATAACGTTTTTAAAAATCGTTTTTTTTTCAGCTAAGGGGACCGGTACAGGGGGTTTTACAGGGGACACGGGTACGGGGACAGGGGTACAGGGGGCTACGGGGGGGACACGGGCTAAGGGGGGGGACAGGGGACACGGGCTACGGGGGGGCATAGCACGGGGGGTACAGGGCATGGCACAGGGGACTCGGTACAGGGGGCAAAGGGGGGGGACAGGGACGGGGACACGGGTGGGGGGGCTACAGGGGACAGGGGGCTACAGGGGATTGGGTACAGGGGGCTAAGGGGAAACTGGCACGGGGGGGACTGGCACAGGGGTCGGGGGCTACAGGGGGCAAAGGGGGACTCTGGCTCGGGACAGGTTTTAAGGGGGACTCTGGTCAGGGGGCTACGGGGGGACTCGGGCTAAAAAGGGGGGACGGGGACAGGGGCTACAGGGGACATGGCTACGGGGGGTACAGGGCATGGCTCAGGGGACTCGGGGGCTACAGGGGCTACAGGGGACATGGTACGGGGGGTACAGGGGACCGGGCTAAGGGAACACTGGTACGGGGGGCCAAGGGGGGACACTGGCTACAGGGGTTTGGCTAACGGGGGCTACGGGGACCTGGCTACGGGGGGGGACACTGGTCAGGGGGTACGGGGGGGGACACTGGCACAGGGTTTGGGTACAGGGGCTTGGGGGGGCTACGGGGAAACTTGGCTAAGGGGGTTTTACAGGGGACATGGGGGGGGGCTAAGGGGGACCTGGTACGGGGGGGGCTACAGGGGGACTTGGGTACAGGGGATACGGGGGACACTGGCTACGGGGGACTCGGGCTACAGGGGGCTACGGGGGGGACTTGCTACGGGGGATCAGGGGGGGACATGGCTAAGGGGGGCTCAGGTGACACTGGCTACAGGGGCCCTTGGTTTTAAGGGGGCTACGGGGGGACATGGCTCGGGGGGAACTGGCTTACAGGGGACTCTGGTACAGGGGGCCCCCCTACGGGGGGACTTGGCTAAGGGACACTGGTACGGGGGAACTGGCTACAGGGGGCTACAGGGGACTTGGGCTACAGGGGACTCTGGCTACGGGGGACACTGGCTACGGGGGGACTCTGGTTTACGGGGGGCACGGGGGCTCTGGTTTCAGGGGACATGGCTCGGGGGACTCTGGCTACGGGGGGACCACTGGCTACAGGGGGCACAGGGGAAAATTGGACAGGGACATGGCTTCAGGGGGCTACAGGGGGCAAAGGGGGGACACGGCTACAGGGGACTCTGGCACAGGGGACATGGGTACAGGGGGCTACAGGGGACTCTGGCTACGGGGGCTACAGGGGACTTGGCCGGGGGACATGGCTGGGGGGACTCGGCTACAGGGGGGTACGGGGGATTTGGGGTACGGGGGAATGGCACGGGGGGATCTGGTAAGGGGGACGGGGGGATCTGGTACAGGGGAACTGGCTACAGGGGATACAGGGGACTCTGGTACGGGGAACTGGCACAGGGGACTCTGGAAAAGGGGATTTGGCTCCCGGGGGAATACGGGGGACACTGGCTACGGGGGGACTCTGGCTCAGGGGGACAGGGGCTACAGGGGGCATGGTTAGGGGGTCAGGGGACACTGGCTACGGGGGGTACGGGGGGACTCGGGGCTAAGGGGATTGGTACAGGGGGGCAAGGGGGGATCTGGCTACAGGGGGTTTACGGGGACTTGGCTACAGGGGATACGGGGGGGCAGGGGCCGGGGGGACATGGCTAAGGGGACACTCTTCAGGGGGCTGGGGGACACTGGCTACGGGGGGATTGGCTACGGGGGATTGGTAAAAGGGGCCCACAAGGGAACTGGCACAGGGGGCTAAGGGGGACATGGCTACGGGGGTACGGGGGACACTGGCTAAGGGGGCTACAAGGGACCCTGGAAAACAGGGGGACACGGCTACGGGGGGCTACAGGGGACCAAGGCTCCGGGCCCACGGCTCAGGGGGCCCCTACGGGGAATGGCTACAGGGGGCTCGGGGGACATGGTACGGGGGCACAGGGGCCCCAAACTGGTAGGGGGGGCTAAAAGGGGGACATGACTACGGGGGACACTGGTACAGGGGGGCAACAGGGGACACGGGGTACAGGGGGCCCCTCTGGCTACGGGGATTGGTACAGGGGTTAAAACGGGGGAAATGTACGGGGACACGGGGTTTTCAGGGGAGCTACAAGGGGGACATGGCTACCAGGGGGCTACAGGGACACTGGTACGGGGGGGCTAAGGGGACCGGTACAGGGGACACTGGTAAGGGGCTACAAGGGACACTGGCAGGGGGGGCTACAGGGGACACGGGCTAAGGGGACACGGGCTAAGGGGACGGGGGGCTACGGGAACTGGTACGGGGGGCTAAAGGGGACACTGGCTACGGGGGACACTGGCTACAGGGGGCCGGGGACAGGGGCTACAGGGGATGGGGGTACAGGGGACACTGGCTACAGGGGGTAAGGGGACACTGGCTCAGGGGGCTTGGGGGGAAATGGCTTCAGGGGACTCTGGCTAAGGGGACATGGCTACAGGGGGCAAAAGGGGCCTGGCTACGGGGGGCCCAACGGGGGGCAACGGGCTAAGGGGAACGGGGTACGGGGGGGCTAAGGACAACGGGAAGGGGACACTGGCTACAGGGGCAAGGGCTACGGGGGGACACTGGCTCAGGGGGCTACAGGGGATCGGCAAGGGGACTTGGCTACGGGGGGGGCTAAGGGGCAGGGGGGCTCGGGGGGTACAGGGACACTGGCTTCAGGGGACCTGGCAAAAGGGGGCTACGGGGGACAGGGCACGGGGGGCTACAGGGACACTGGTTCAGGGGACTTGGCACAGGGGGGTACAGGGAAACGGCTACAGGGGGCTACAGGGGACACGGGCTCAGGGGGCTATAGGACCCACTGGTTCAGGGGCCAGGGTACGGGGGGCTTCGGGCCATGGTACAGGGGGCTTCAGGGGCCACCGGCTACAGGGGAATTCAAGGGCCACTGGTACAGGGGCTTCAGGGCATTGCTACAGGGGGGCACTGGCTACAGGGGGGGACAGGTAGGGGGGGGCAAGGCAAAAAAAGGGGGAATGGCTCGGGGGGGGACACTGGCTTGGGGGACCTGGGACAGGGGGTTCGGGGGCCTGGCTTCAGGGGAACTGGCAACGGGGCAAACTGGCACGGGGGGAATGGCACAAGGGGGACATGGAAAGGGGGAAGGTTGGGGGGCTACGGGGGGAAAATGGCTCGGGGGCTACGGGGAACTGGCTACAGGGACACGGGTACAGGGGCATGGCTACGGGGGGCATTTAAAAAGGGGGTATATATACAGGGGGTATTTAAAAGGGGCATAAAAAAAGGGGGCTGTTAAAGGGGGAACGTATTTAAGGGGGTATGAAAGGGGCATATACTTTTGGGTGTTTATACAGGGGGCAAATTTTTTCGGGGGACCATAGTTTACAGGGGGGCTATAAAAAGGGGGGCCATACATCTTAAGGGGGCTAAAAACCCCACCAACAGGGCAGCATAGCCCTAAAAAAGGCGTATACCTATCTAATACCTCCTATCAAGGGTGGGTAAAAAACCTTTTTTTAATGGGGTGTCCATAACACATGGGGGAAAAAAGGTTTCTAAAAGTTTGTGGGTTCTTTCTCGGGACAGTTCGCCAGAAAAAGGTTTCTGGGGGTTGGACAGAAAAAAGGGAAAAAAAGAACGATTCAAAAAATACTGATCAGAGAGGACGCCTCCGGTGAGCCCGGTGTCGGGGGTTATTTTGCTTCAATTTTCCCCCGTGCTGTAGCCCTGTCATGTAATGGTGACCTGAGCTGGTAGTGGCGGTGCTGTAGGTCAAAAGTTTGTTGCTTAATCTTATTTTTGTTTCTGTGAGTAGTTGTTTTTTTTTTGTTTTTTTGTTTTGTTTTGTTTTTTTGGGGGGGGGGGGGGGCCAGTGCACAGCTTCCCCCCGGGGGGCCCCATATTTTCGTAAAACCCCCCTTTTTTTGGCAGTGTTCTTTAAACTTAGGATCGGTGATCCTACTAGATAGGAATTGAACAGGGCTTGGAGCGTGGGGGCACTCTGGGCTTTTACAGATTTGAAAAAGTCCCCTGTAAAGCCATCCGGGCCTGGTGATTTATTATTCTGAAGTTTTGAGATTGCTGTCTCAAGTTCCACCAATTTTTGGGAGCACCCAAGCCCAACCTCTTCTGCCAAAAGGGCCTGGAAGTTTTTCTTATTCACCCCATTCTTTTGCCCTTTGGTCGTCGAGGTGTTCGCTGAATAGATTTTTGTAAAAAAGGACGCAATATCCCCAAGAAATCTTCCCCTTTTTTTTGAAACTCCTTCTATGATTTCGGGTTGGTAGGGGACTGGGGGGGGGGACCTCTGGACTTTGCCAGGAGTTTGCCCGGGTTGTTGCCAAAGGGGGAAGAAATACCTAAACGGATTTTTTAAATTGCCTCTTCTTCCCACACTTCGTATCTTTTTGGCTGCCCCCCCATTTATTTTAAATGTATCTGATGGGGAACGAAAAGAATTGTTATATCTCCCGGGTTTTTCCCCAAGGATGAAAAGTTTCCTTCATTTTTGTCCTATAATTTGAGAGGTAAGAAATTTTCCCTTGATACAGCTTTTGCTGTTCCCAGATAGCTGGGGGGAATTTTGATGGGCCTTTTAAAGATAGTACTCATCCACCACCCCTGCAAAGTTTACCCTAAAACTCCCCGTTCTGTCAGGGAAGGTGGAAATTCCATTGTAACCCGACCCCCCCCCGGATAAATTTGGGAGCTAAAAGGACAGGGGGAGGGTTCAGAATGACCAGGTTCCAAACGAAATGTCTTAACCCCGGAGAGTAAATTTTTTTAGGTGAATCGTATCAAATCTAACCCCGAGTTTTGGGGGTGTGAAATTTGGGATACTCTCTCCCCTTGGGGTTCAAGACCGCCTCCATCAAATAATTTGATTGTTTGCAAAAAGGAAGGAGCATCGATTTCCTCGTATGCGGTCCCCCAAAGTCCCCCGTTATCTCTTTTCCTGTCTTCCCCTTGTGACTGACTAATTTTTAAAATCCCCCCCAACTACTTTAGATAGAGACATCTGCGAGAAACCGGGGGTAAAAGGAGTTAAAGAAAGAGGGCTCTTGAATTTGGACCATTAACATTTGGATAGACAGAAGTTTTTCCCCCCACTGGATCTGGTATGAGCCCCCCCCCCCGTCCCGACGTTCTATGGTTGGGGGAACCCGTCCCTCGAAGCCCCCCTAGAGGGGTCAGCACCCGCCTTGTTATTATCCTGGAGAGCCAAAAACCTGTCCCACCCATAGGCGTCTCATGCGGTCAAAATCCCCTTTTGGGTAGATGGGTCCCTGCAAGAGTTATGTTTACCCTTAAACCTTTCAGATGTTTAAAAAATTTATTTATTTACTTGGGGAGCGAAGGCCTTTTAACGTTAATTTTTTTATATTCAAAAACCCGGGGGGAGTAAGAAAGGCATTGCGGTCCTTGGGGGGGGGAACATTTTTGACAAAAAGTAAAATGTTTAACATTCGGGCAACAGACCGGGGCCCTGGAGGAGGGTGGAAGAATTATCCCCCATCCAAAAAAGTGCTTAGAATTCACTTTTTTCCATCGAGGAGAATCGTACACAGGGGAAAAAAAAAGACATCCCCCAAAGCCCCCAGCCAAACAGCAAAAAAAACTAAAAAGAAGCTGCAAGAAAAAACTACAATATATGCACAAGATGTGTTCAGACAATTAACCGAACCGAGCCAGAGGGCCGTTGTAGGATACATCCAACTCCTGTTGGACCATCCCCCCTCCTCAGTCCCCCAGCTTAAAGGCAGAGCGTTTCCTTGTTCCTTTGGGAGTCATGGGGCCTTTGGCTGCGGGGTTTTCTTGTCAGAGTCAGGTTGTCGCAGCTAGGGGGTGGAACCTTTAAGAGGGCGAGGGTCTCTGGGGCTATTGAAGAAAGGGTTTAGGCTCTGATGGGTTCAGCCTGTCTAGGAAGGCTTTCGCCTCCCCGGGTGACCAAAGGTTTTTAATTTTCCATTCTCAGAAAGACTTTTAATATTGCCGGATTAGAGCGCGAACTTTATGTGTTTTTTTAAACAGGGGGGAACGAGGGTGAAAAATGCCCCCCGGGCCCTGACAACTTCAGTGGAAGTCTTTAAAGATCAAAACCCCGGCCCCGAAGGTAAAATCTCTCTTTAGCGCCAGAAAAACCCCGAGAATTGCGAAATTTTTCGGGAAAATAGGTACTTCACAATGATCTGGCGGGGGCCGTTCCGCGTTTTTTTTGGGTTTTTTGTTGCATGGTGGGGTTTGCTCTACTCAAGGTTGGCCAAGGCGATGTCCCTTTCTACTTTACAAGTGCCTTTTTTAACCCCAAAACTTCCGGCAAATCCCGTTCCATAGAGCGACTTGTCTCTAGGGGATTGTTCGGGGTACCGACTACTCGCAGATTTTTCCTTCTAGAATTTTTTAGGGCTTTAGTTTGTCGGTAATCTCTGTTCCTTGAATGTATCTGGGGGTGGAAAAGTTTTTGTCAGCTTCCTTTGACTCTTGGACTGAATGTCGTGGGGAAAAGTCGTTTGTTATGGGGGTTGGATGTGGACTTAAAAAATGCGAAAAAAAATTTTCTCCCCGTGGCATTCAAGGGGGCTTGGAGTCGCAGAAATGCGTCTACAAATCAGCGGCCAAGGCTTTTGGGGTTAGAGCCCGGGGGACTATTTGGACGTAACATTTAGAGGGAGCTGGGGGCATAGGGTCCATAGGGGCTGAGGGGCCCGGTAGTGGAAATGTCCTGGACCGGGGGTGTTTGGGGTACCCAGTCTGATGCCGGATTAAGTCCTCGGGGTGCCTGGGAACCCAGCTCCTGTATGGGGGGACTGGATTTTTTCCCCCTTTTTCCCTGCTGCTTATTGGCCTTGGGGCGCCCCCATTTTTTTATAGTAATTTTTCCTGCACAGGGGGTGGCTTTTTCAGAAGGGGGGATAGAGAATGAAAGCCCAACGGGTTTGGGGTAGATGTTGACTTCGCACCTCTCCTTTCCAGGGGAGGATTTGGAGTTCAAGGAGTACTGGAGCACTGAATAGGAACTCTGATATAAAGTATATACGTATTTGCAGGTACTTGGATGAGATAGGGTGCAATAGTGCTATGCGAATGTCCAGAGAAGTTTTATTTCAACCGGCCACCGGGGGTCGTCTGGGCATTGGCTCCGAGCCCAGTATTTAGAGTATGCGGCCGTTTGGGTGGTGGGAAGGGTCAGCGTGTTTAGTGACCAGGATATAGCTCTGAACCTGTTGGGGCTTTTTGTCTATCACCCCCCGGGGGTCGTGGTATATATATTTGTGGGCATTTGTATGGGGAAGAGCGCAGTAGAGGCAGATCTGCGCGGTTGCCGAGATTTGTCTTGTTTCAAAAGTAACGAGGGTTTTCTATGGCCAGCCTTTTAGTCCCCGGATTCAGAATGGGAGGCAATTAATGATGTGGGTGAGGCTGTCACTACAATACACCAATTGTTTTCAGCACACTGGGGGATCAATTAGGGGGTGGGGTGGGCAGGGGGGAGAACCGCCGCTCACCTACCCCGGTTGCTGCCGGGCGCGCTGTGGCCGAATCCTTCTAGGGTCGTTCCCCACTGTGCCCGCTGTTCACTCGGCTGCCGCGTGCTGGAGTCCCCCTCCCCTGTGGGCTCTCGCTAAAACCCGGGCCCAGGTTTTCCAGCGCCCCGATGCTCGCTGCCTGGCTGAGACTACTCCTGGCCTTGGCTGGTCCCGCTCTCGGAGCCCAGATCTCTGGGGATTGCGCCCCGGGGAGTGGGTGACATTGCCCGGGCACTGGTAGCAGCTTTGGGGGTCCCGCTTTCCCGCTCCCTCTCTTCAGCCCACGCGGCCACTCCGCGGGATCTCCTGCCCAGTTGAGGCTTCCGCTGTTGCTCCGGAGCCCGGGATTGCGCCCGTACGTTCCGCGTACTCGGCCTCGGGGGGCACGTCTGGGTTTTTGGGGGGTTGGTTGTCCGTTTGGTATGCCGGTTTTGTCTGTCGGGCTGGAGCACCGGGTGAACAGTACTCCATGATGGGGCCCGGAAAACCGGGGGAAGTCCTGTCTGGTCTTTTAAAACAAGGGACTTTCTTCTTACTCTTTTTCTGTGTGTTGCCCTTTTTTCAGTATTGAGTGAATCAAATTTGCACCTTGCTCTTTTTGGTACCTGGAGGCCTATTCCCTCAAAATTTTGTATGGTTAAAAAAGACCTATGTCCATTCTTTTAAAACCAAAAGTAAGAAAAATGTAATAAAGGAAGGGGATAGGAATTTTTTTTAAACTTAAATTTTCCCCTTTTATGAAGATTTGGAATCCTTAAAAAAAAAATGTGCCCTTAAGAAAGATTAATTCCATCCCAAAGTTTTCCTTTTACAGGGGGCCCGATTTTTTATACAGCTCATTTACATACTCACAAAAAATTTTTGGCCCTTTTGGGAAATTTATGGAAAAAAGTAAACACTTTATGTATAGGGATTTTTCCGAAAGAGCCTTTAAGTCCCTAGCATGAAAAGTTGATTTTTTTATTCAAACAATTTAATAAAAAAAAGCCCAAAAAAACATGCAGGGGGATACACATCAGAAGATGTCAGTGTTCAATAAAGTGTCCTGTGGCCTTGAAAAATCAATTACAACTTGACAAAAAAAAGTTTCAGTTGTTCACAATTGAGTTATTGATGCTGAGGCATGGGTTAAGGCATGTTCAATGACTTAAAAGGGAAAAATTTCATTTTAATTCCCCGCCGGGGGTGCGCAATTACGGCTGGAATACCTCCTAGTCATTAACGGTAATCCCCGTTTCATAAGAAATATGGATTACGCTCCTCTCCCTGCCGCGAAACGCCGCGGGGGGAGAAATGCATGTAATTACCCCGGGGTTTACGCGCCCTGGTAATGCAAGTCTAGGGCCAGCGAGGTCCGGCCCCTGCTCCCCCTGTTGGGGTTAGGGGGGACACCGCTGATATGGCTGTCCCAAATTGAACACTGATTTCCGGGATGAAGAAATGACACCAGAAAACGAGTGTATGAGTTTCCCCTAGTGCGAAGCAGAACCAGAAGAGGGATTTATTACAATACAATGGGTTTTTTAAAACTGGTTAGGGGTGGCATTCCTTTGTTTTTTGCAGTTTCAGGAATGTGGGAAATATTGATTGGTTTTTCCAGTTGGGCATGGTTCCACCCGGTCCCTGCTGGACTTGTGGGGGTGGTCCAGGAAAGGGGGCCCCTCTGGGTTATCTGTACTGTTAGTAACTTTTTGTGGTAATAAGGGTTTTGCACCCCAAAAACTTCATTTCAAAAACTTTTAAAAAAATATTGTTTCCCTAAATCCCCCTAAAACTTATTAACTTGACCCCGGTTTGTTTTCACATATTTCCCCCCCCAAACTAAAAAACACCTGTGCCTGCCAAAGCGGGCGGGAAAAAGGGGGTGTGGTGCTTCACCAGGTTTTGGTGACCACTCCACGAGTGACCCCCCTTTGTAGTTGGACTTTTCCCAGCCCCTGATAGGGCCCCCATTTCCCCCATTCTTTCCCCTTTTTTCTCTGGGTCTAAAACTTGGAAAGTAGTGGTTCTCAGGGGGGCTATAGGGTTCGCATTAATGCATGTTGTCTCCTGTTAACCAAAAGGAAAAATTTTGGGGGTTTCATTAAAAAATATTTTTTGGGTTATAATCTTTTTTATGAAAGGGGAAAAAATAAAAGGGAGAATCACTCCCAATCAGAAATCAAAAACTTAACTATGGCAGGCCTCTTGAGTCAACCCTTCTCCCCATCCTGACATCCACCAAAAATAACGGGTCCCATGGGCCTTACCCCAGATTTTCTCCTACCATCTTTGGGAAAAATTAAACCAAAATTTTGAAAAAGGCCATCGTCACCTTCCCAGGGGGCCCGAAATTGTCTAGAATATTTGGTCAAAAAAACTTTTCCCCAATCTTTTTAAAAAACCCCCTCCTTTTCTGCAAAAATCAGGGTCCAAAGCCTTTCTATTCGGGAAGTCAGGGTTTTGGGAGGGGCCCTTTTTGGTTTGGGCTAGCCCCTTGGAGGGCACCCCAAAGAAAATTAAAATAAACCTCTTTTTTAGTTAAAAAACGGGTTTTTTAAAACCATTCAACTTTTTTTCTTTAATGACCACGGGGGGCAAAAAAAATTGAGGGGGAACCCCCTGGCTTAATTTTGGCCCACGCCCTTTAAATTCTTTGGGGGACCCCCCTTGGGACACCTTGTAAAAAAAGGGGGTTCAAAACTCCCCAAGCGGGGCCTCCCTTTTGTATCTCTATGTTTTTTTATTTTTCCAAAGATCCCCAAGGTCCTCTGGATTGGAATTATTGGAAATTGGCATGTTTTAAATTTGGTGTTTCGTACATTGACCCCCCAAGTTATTTCTCAAACCCTGCTCCTCACGCCCATCACCCAAACCCAATTTAGATGTCTTCAAAGGGACAAAACCTGATTTTGAACTTTGGACACATCCAGGGGAACTGAAATTGGCACAAAAACCTTCACTAAAGTTACTATAAATCTATTCCCTGGGGTTTGGACTCAAAACAAGTGAAATTTCCCGGGTTAGTTTGTGGAACCTTCCCCGGGTTTTTTGGGGTTTTTGGGTAACTAGGGGAACTTAATTTTTCCAATCTTCACAGGCACTGGGGGTTTTGAAAGAGGTTTTAAAGTAAAAAAAACTCAAAAAACACCTTCAACACTGAGGATAGTTAGGGTACTTTCCCCAGAGGGGGCTTGGCACAGAAACCATACATAAAAATTATTTTTAAATTTTGGCTTTGGGCAGTAAAATTTTTAAAGCCTTTTCCCCCCAGGAAATTCATTTTCATTAAAACCCTTTTCCCCTTCCCCAGGGTGTCCTCAAAAGTGGGATTTCCCAATGGCCACCATTTGTTTGAATGTTTGGATTTTGGGACCCAAAAGGGGGGTTGGGGCCCCCAGGTTTTTGACTTATTCTGGGACCCCGCATCATTTGGAAAAAGCCCACCATATTTTCTAGCTTGAATTTACCAAGAGGGGAAACCCAACCATAAAACCCCATATAAAAGATGAACCCTTTACATGGTTTCCCTTTCATCTAGGGGGTTTTGGGGGGTGACTCAAATATTGAAAAAACCCAATGGATTGCAAGCTCCTAATAAAACCAAAATTTTTTCCCAATTTTTGCCTGTAAAGCCATTCTAGTGAGAAGGGATCTTTGTTTGGAATCTTTTCTTTTCAGTCCGGGTTGAGGCTTTATCCCCATTCATCCCCTGTTTTCCATCCTGGGGCCCTGTCCAAAAAGTGCGGGCTTCACCCACCCTTAAACCATTCATACAATAATTGTTGCCCTCCCTTCAACGGGTGGGCCCTCCCCCATCTGGGACCCCAAACTTTTGATAACAACTAAAAATTTCTCCCTAATCAAATTATATTGGCAACTTGGCTTTGAAGAATTATCCCAAAAAGGTGGTCCCCCCTTTACCCTTTGGGTGATCCAACTTGGGAGGATTCTGAAAACGGGTTTAGGGTAACACCCCAAAAGGATATTAAAGGCCACATAGGAGGGCCCTTTTTTTGAAAATGCGATGCATGGACCCAATGTACTTTCCCTTTACCTTTTCATTTGGGAGGGGAAAAAAAGGGGGACTTGGAAGGGGGAAGTCAAATCTAGTTTCCAAGGATTTTTCACTTTTTTCTTCCCCAGTACGTTAGTCCCCTGGTTGAATAGAGGGGAAAACCGGGATCAGACTTTGGGATCGGAATAAAAAAAAGAGCCCAAAAGCGTGTGTTACTTCCAATTCTTTCACAGAGACCCAAAAAATTTCACAAAAACTGTCTTTTCCCCCAAAATTAAATTTGTTGGGGTTTTGGTACCTGCCCCCCTCGGGGGTCCCCCAAAGATATTTCATAGGGAAAAAAGCCCCAGTGGGTTGTCTTAGGGTGTTTTTTTATTTGATACAGCGCAAATTGGAAAAATTTTCCTGGCCAGGGAAAGGGCCCACCTCCTCTGTGCTTTGAGGATTTTTTTTTTAAAGGGGTTAAAGTTCAGTCTCTCAACCGTCCCAAAACTCGGGGAAATTGATGGGGAAGGTGCGACCTAGATCCCCCCCTTTTGTCGTAGTTGGTTGTTGGCTGCTTTCACTATGGCCCAAACACGGAGGGGGGGTCTTTTCACCGGGGCAGGCTGACAGACCGTCTGATTGGACCAGATGAGGCGTTCAACCTTGGATCCCAGGTTTGGGGTCAACTTTTTTGACAATGTGCCCTCTACTTTGATGAAAGGGGTAAAAGGTTTTGGGAAAGGGGGGACTCTGGCGGTAGGGGGGGATGCCTCTACCCGAACTCCGAAGGGGGGGCCCAAAACTGGGGTTCATCTGATTCAACCGTTTTCCTTAATTGCCCAAACCGATAAGGGGAAAAAGGGGGACTTTTAAATAAACCCAAATCCATTAAAGGAATGGAAAAAAAGGGGGATCACTTATCCTTTGGCCATAGTACGTCCCCTTCCGCATTTAAGTACAGGGTATAGAGGTGTATAAAGGAGGGCCCCCACCGCAAAGGAAAGGGCTGGACTGGGTGACGCATTTCCCGGGAGGGGGGTTGGAAGTAGTAAACCAGGAAATTGGGGGGTGTAGGGGGTTGGGCCGGGTGGTGGAAGGGGGACGGGATCAATACCCATCGGGGGTGAGGAAAGTGACGGGAGTTTTTGGGAGTGAGAGAGTTAGTGGGGGGGCCCAGTGGCAGGGAAATTTTTGGGGTACGGGGAAGGGGGCAGGTTTTGACGCCCCCTGCCCCCACACAACCCCATACTAAACCCAGGGGGGGATTTTGCTGGCCAAAAATTGGGAACACCCCCGCACTTAAAATCAGGTCCATTAAAAGGGTGGGGGGACATTTTGTCGGTAACAAATTTAATAACCAAAAAACATTTCCTTTTCTTACTCTACATTCGTCTCAGCCCACCCTTTTTTTGATATCTCTTACTTTTGGGGGTTTCCCAAGGGCTAATGCAGCATCAAAAAAGTTTGCTAAGTAAAAGCCCCCCCCTTGTTGTTTTTTCACAGCAAAAACCCAAAAAATTGGGTTTTAAGTCTACCCTCCGGGTGAAAACCACAATGTTCTTTAAATTTTTTAAAAACCTTCTCTAATGCTTCTTTCCTTCTTTCAACACAAAGGCCCCTGGGGACTGACTGACCCCTTTAACAGGCCGTTTTTAAACCCCTCACAAACTTGGGGGAACCAAAAAAAATATCCCCCGTTTTATTTTGTTTATTAGATGCACACGTACTAGCGTCCCTCCCTCTCGAGCTCCCGGTTAGTTTTGGGAGCCCTCCTGCTAAATTTACCCCCCTACTCTGTTTTTGGGGTGCTGTCCGATCTAGTTTAGAGTCTTGTCTAGTCGGAAAAATGTCAACATCTCCTCTGGTACCAAATTCCCCTAGAACTTCCTCTGCCCTGCAACCAGAAACCATGTGCTTCAGTCTAGCTAAAATTTTCCTACCTTTTCCCAAAAGGTTTTGCAACTGACACATAAACCCAAAATCTAGGTGGGAAATTTCCCAAAATTTAAAAAACCCCGGGTTGGGGTAAAGCCCTTTTGGTCCGCAGGATCTCCCAACTATACACAGGGGAGTCGGGCGGGCTCGGCAGCTGGGATCAGGTTCTTGGGGGCCCAAAAAACGGGGGGGAATGCTCTGCGCCGACCAGAAACCTCGGGCTGCCCAAAAAAAACCCACCCCACCCAAACCCCGGGAACCTCCAAAACACAGGCAAGCTAAAAATTTCAATAAAAAAAACCAGCAGACTTACCGTGTTTTTTAAGTGGAGGTGATTTAGTCTCCCCTTTTGGACAGTCCCAAAGGGAAAGGGCCCGGTGGTCACCGTCAGGTCCCTCAAGGAAAAAGCATCCCCTCTGGTAAATGCCCCCCGTTTCTGGGCTTAAAATGTTGGGGTTCAGGGGGACACCGCGTGGGAAAAATGGTTCCAAATTGAAAAACCATTGCCGGCATGAAAAAATGACACCCCGACACAGAGCTGGTTTTGAGTTCCTTTCCCCAGTGCGAAGCCCGACCCAGAAGAGAGAGATTTTTTACAAAACAATGGATTTTTAAAAACGGCTTTAGGGCCCCTGGGGTAAGTTCCTTTTTTTCTTGCAGTCTTCCCGGGGAAAGTGGCACTAGTTTTATTGGTTGTTCCCCCAGATAAGGTTTTGGTTTTCCCCCCAGGGCCTGTGGCAAAATAGTGGGGAGTGGTCCCGGAAACGGGGGGCCTTTTTGGAGTATCTGTATTTTCGCTAAGTTATATTTTTGTAATAAAAGCTTTTGCCCCCACAAAATTTTAAATTTCAAAAGCATTAGAAAAAAAAATTTTTTCTTCCCACAGCCCCCACGGCGTAATTGCGGGGCCCTGCAAATAAGCCGTGTGAACCTAGCCTAAGGGGTATGAGCTTCTACACGGTGACTCAGCTGATCTCAAAAGGTTTTTTTTAGGGGGGGGCAGGTTTTGGGAAAAATTTCCCCACACCCTCTATCAGGGTTAAATTAGCCTTTTGATGTTCAAAACTGGGCCCCCAAAGGGCTGGATTTAAACATTTTTATTCAAATAGTAGAGACTTATCTATTCACTAGACACACGTGCCCACACAAAAACTTTTAACCTCACCCAAAACTTTGGGGGAAAAAAGTTTGGGTGATGCATAGCACTCCTCCCTCTTGGCAGCCCCTCCCTTTTGCTGAGGAGTGAAAACGATTTTTTATCACTGAAAAGCACTGTGGACCACTGGGCCCTTGTCCCTGTAGATGCCCCCCCCAGATAATTTATGGGCCCGGGGGGTGTGGTCCCGGGACCCCCTTTCCCAGTGGGGCCCAGAAAAGCAGATGTAAAAAGGGTTTAAAAATGGTTTTACGTGGGCACTTAGGTGCCTTTCACCTCCCCTTTAAAAGTGCCTGGAGTTGGTGCATTATCATTGGGTTTGGCGGGGAAATGAAACGGGCCCCAAAAAGTGGATTTAAGGCAAAGGAGGTCCAAATTCTTTTTCCTTTCTAGGGTCCTTCCATTTTTGCGTTCCCTGTTTCAACCTGCTGGTTCAAACTGTGACACTCTAAAATCGGGGGCCCTTCTTTCTGAAGCATTCTGCTTGAAGTTGGACATGGGGCAATTTTAAAAATTTTAAAAATGGTCCCCCATTTAGTTTTTTAAATTTAAAAAAATAAAAAAAAAAAAAATTTTGTTTATCCCGGGAAATTTTAAAAAAAGCCAAATATCCCTAATTTCTGTGAGTTTGTAAGAAAATTTAAAATTCCTTTAGTATAAGTAGTTTTTTCTAGCCTTTAACTGTTCCTTCTGTTTTGGGCCAGCCCTCAGGGAGGCTAATTCCCCAAATTTACAAATTTTTAATGGGGAAAGGGAAAAACCTTTTTTCTTTTGGAGATTTAATCCTTTTTTTCCCCTCAAAGGGAAAAATCACCTTTTGGCCCCAGTACAAAAAATGTCTAGGGCTAAAACTTTACTGTTTCCCCATAGAACCAATCAAGCGCCCCTCAATTTTTCCAAAAGAACTATATGAAATGGATTGGCCCCTCTGTTTGGTTGCTATGGGCAAACAAAAGTTTTAGACCTAGACAGGGTTTTTAAACTTTGGCCCTTTGTGTTTTTTAGGGGGTTTTTCATGAAATAGGGCCCATACTTTTTTTAAAGCCATTTATATTTAAAATTTAAACAAAATCTCCCCCAAAACTCATCCTTCCTCAAGACTAAATAAAGTTTTATTCCCTTTAAACCCTTTTCCCCCTATTCCCCCCATTTTCCCCCTTTTTAGTTTTTTGGGTTTCTCGTCTTTTCCCCCTTTCCCCTAGCTCCTTTTCATCCTTTTTTATAAACTGGGGCCCCCCAACTGAAAAGCATATTCCCAAATGTGGCCCGCAACCCCAAAGCTTTAAAAGAGAAGGGAATATTTAAAACCCTGTCCAGCGAGGGCCACCTCTTTTAACCCCTTAACGACCCCCGGATGTATGAGTACGTTTCCCCGGGGGCCCCTTAAAGGGGGGGTTTTCAAAAGGGGGGGCGCTCCGCGACCCCCCCGCCCCAGCCGCCGGGGGTTTAGCGGGGTAATCACCGCTAACACCCGGCCCGTAAAAAGCGCCCGGGGGGGTTTGGGGTCCCCCCGCTGGCGCTTTTTTTTTATACCCAAACAGACACCGCGGCAAAGGTGGCCATGGCTCCCGAATGAAAGCCGATCGGTGCCGCGCACCGATCGTTACGGTTCAGACAAACGACCGGACACCCGGGGGTGGGGGCCCTGTGAAGGCTCCCCGTCCCCTTTAAAATTTTTTCCCGGTTTGCCCCCACTTCCGGCCGTTTGACAGAAAGGGGGGGAAACCCCATCTTTTTACACCCCAAAGCATTGTCTATGCAATGCATTAGGCTATAAATTTAAAAATTTTCGCCCCCCTAGTGGTCAAAACACCATAGGGGGACCCAAAAAGTTTTCAGTAAAAAAAATAAAAATAAATTAATTTTATAAAATAAATAAAAAAAAAAAAAATATTTAAAAGTTCAAATCACCCCCCTTTTTTTTCCCCCTTTTTTCAAAAAAAAATTTAAAAAATAATAAACAATTTTCACATATTTGGTATCGCCTTTTGGGCCGAAAAAAAATCCGATTATAAAAAATATAACAACCCTTTTTCCGTACCTGAAACCCCAAAGAAAAAAAAAAATCCAAACGGCAAAATTGGGGTTTTTGGTATTTTAAAGTCACTCAAAAAATGGAATAAAAATGACCAAAAAAGTCGCATGCATTCCAAACTGCTAGTGATAAAAATTACACATCAGCCCGCAAAAAATGCCCCCACACTGACGTCCGTAGGTATTAGTACAAAAAAGTTATTGGTAACACAAAATGACGCCGTGACGCAAATTTCAAAAATAGAAAATGTTTGGAATTTTTTTACGGTACCAAAACAAAGCGGAAACCCTACGTTTGGTATTGCCAGATGCGTAACAACCTGTAGAATACAGATAACACATATTTACCGAAGATTGGACGCCGTAAAAGCAAAACACCCAGAAACATAGCGAAAATACGTTTTTTTTCACAATTTGTCCCACTTGGAATTTTTTTGCGGTTTCCCAGTATATTCTATAGTATAGTGAATAACACCATTAGAAAGTACATCTTGTCCCGCAAAATAAAAGCCCTCATATGTCTATGTAGGTGGAAAAATAAAAAAGTTATGGCTTTCAGAAGGCAAGGAGGGAAAAACGAACGTGTCACCAAAAAAAACCGCCGGGTCCTTAAGGGGTTAATAGATGCCAAGATCCTTCTGGTCTTAGAGGCAGCTGATTGCCACTGCATGCTGTTATGTAGTCTATGATCTATAAGTACGCCCAGATCCTTCTCAACAAAGAAACTTGCCTTATATTGCTGACTACTGATCTTTTTTGTCTTCTAGCTTCACTCCCTCACTCCCACCCTGCTACAAAACACCAGTGACTGGCTGTCCGCTGTCTCTGACATCTTGTCCTCACTCTATCTCCAACTAAACCTCACTCAAACTGAACTTCTTGTTTTTCCCCCATCTACTAACCAACCCCCATCTTCTATGTCTCTCTCAGTGTGTGGCACCACCATAACACCTAGGCAACAGGCCCGCTGTCTGGGGATGATACTAAACTCTGATCTGTCCTTCACCCCATATATCCAATCCCTTGCCCGCTCCTGTCACCTGCACCTCAAGAATATCTCCAGAATCCGTCCTTTTCTCACTGTGGAAACAACTCAAACTCTCATTGTTGCTCTTATTCATTCTCGTCTTGACTACTGTAACTCCCTGCTTATCGGTCTCCCTCTCTGTAAACTCTCCCCTCTCCAATCTGTCCTGAATGCAGCAGCCAGGCTTGTCTTTCTCTCCAGCCGCTATACTGATGCCTCTTCCCTGTGTCACTCGCTGCCCATCCAGTACAGAATACAGTATAAACTCCTCACTCTCACCCATAAAGCTCTCCACAACACTGCACCCCCCTCGTCTCTGTCTACCACCCGACCCGCTCTGCTGCCGATATCAGGTTACACTGATCAATCATCCAAACCTAACATGCCCGTCTCCAAGATTTCACACATGCTGCACCAGTTCTCTGGAATATGCTACCACGGGCGATCAGGCACATTCACAACCCTCATAGTTTTCCCATCCAGTACAGAATACAGCATAATTACTTTCACCCATAAAGCTCTCCACAGTGCTGCACCCCCCATACATCTGTCTACCACCCTGCCCGCTCAGCTACGGACATCAAACTACAGACTACAATCATCCGAACCTCCCATGCCTGTCTTCAAGATTTTGCACGTGCTGCACCCATTCTCTGGAACATCCTACCACGTACCATCAGGCACAATCCCAGCCTTCACCGTTTTATGAGTGTCCTGAAAATACATATTCTTAGGCAGGCCTACCATGATCCCTAATTGCTAGCCCTCACCTTCTATCACACACATTTCTGTCACTCCCTACACTAGGGCACTCACAGGTACTTATCTGTATATAGATGTACTGTCATGGTGGCAGGTTCACCCAATTTTTATGTAAACCTCCCCATACTTATAAAACATTGCTGGGCCATTGTAAATTTAGCACTTCTTCCCCTTTGTCTCCCCCAGGCACCCTCATAGATTGTAAGCTCTTGCGAGCAGGGCCCTCACACCTTGTGTCTCATCTGTAAGTAGCTTTCATTTTGTAATGTCTGTCTGCTGTCTGTAATTACATCGTCTACATTGTAAAGTGCTGCGGAATTTGTTGCCGCTATATAAATAAAGATGATTATTATTATTCTAGCTTGATAATTTTTTTTCTGTTTTAATAGGAGTTTTTATTCATGTTCAACAGAATACAAAGAACATACATTACAAATAGCACAGACACAAGGGATACAGTATTAAAATGAACTTTCAACAGTACACAGTAATCACTAGAAGTGTTCACATTTAACGGTTTGGGTCATAATCCAGCAGATTACATCAAACAAAACAAGATCCCCAAAATTTTGTAAACTGAAAATAGACAGACAGGGAATCCAAAGTCAAATTATAAGAAATCAAAGAGAATTAAGATCCTGGAAGGTAAAGGGGTTACCCTGTTGGAAGGCAAGCATCCTTTTAAAAAGACAATTCATAGACACAATGAGGTAGATTAATTAAAGGGAATCTGTCGCCAAGATGTATTGCGGTGTGTACAGTACGCCGTAATACATTGTGTGTTTCGGGAGCTCGCGCTGATAGGCACGTACTCCTGCGGCACACTGGCCCCATAGACATCACTTATCTTCCTGCGCGTACAATACGGCGAGGCGTAATCCATAGTTCTGTATGAGAGCTATGTATTACCATAATTATGGGGCACGTTTTCCAAAATAAGCCGTGTGAACATACCCTTAGCCGTTTTTATTTTCTGAGTGTAGATTTCTCAATTCGGTTGTCTGTATCTGATTGTGGGTTTAGCTTTTATGCCTGCACTGCTTTAACAGTATTTAGAGAGATGCTACATAATTACAGTTAGTACAGTTGAAAAAAAGACATGTCCATCAAGTTCAACCAAGGCTGGGGAAAATATGGGTGAAGAGAGGGAGACAAGGAGTTTTTGTTAGCTTAGTTTCCGCTACCGATGAAGGCTTTGAAACCCATAAGGCAAGAACCAATCTGCTCTATGCAAGATTTCATTTCTGATCCCAGAGTTGCCATCAGACTGGGTATAGAATTTTACATGGCTATGTACATATTAATATTTTTTAGTTTCAGATATCATCAGTTCTCAAAGTGAAGAAAGCTTTTCTCCTCTGGAGATTGAATCCTTTTTTCTCCTGCTGAAGGGAATTCCCCTTGTCTTTTGAGGGGGCTTTACCTGAAATAGTTTTTCTCCATATTTTTTGTAGGGATCATTTGTATACTTAAATTAATCACGCACTCCCCCCCCCCCCCCAACGCCATCTTTTTTCAAGACAAAATAAGTTCAATTTTTTTAACCTCTCCGGATAACTAAGATGCTCCATTCCCCTTGTAAGTTTGGTTGCTCGTCTTTACACTCTCTCTAGCTCCATTACATCTTTTCTATAAACTAGAGTAAGACTGAACAGCATATCACAAGTGAGGCCACACCAGTGCTTTATACTGTGGTAATATTTCATCCTTGTCCCACGAGTCCATGCCTCTTTTAATACACGCCAATATATTGCTTGCCTCAGAGGCAGCTGATTGAACCCTTTTT
>JAODAL010041229.1:0-36100 GCA_025379985.1 Phyllomedusa bahiana | reverse complement strand
GGAAAGGGGTCCAACCCGTTACTAGCATGGTGAAACCTAATAAAGTGGCCGGTGAGTGTATATATATATTCAGCCACAACAAAAAGCTACACAGTCTGTGTGATCAATATACAGTAATGTCACAGTACTTGTAAGGTGTGCAAGGTTTTCCACATGCCAGAGATGCAACACAACTCACAGTCCTCACTACAGAAGAAACCAGTAGCACAATGCGCCAGTCTCCTTAGTTCCTAGGCAGAATCTGCACACACTTGCTCAACTGAGCCTCCTTGCTTATATAGGCAAGGTAAACCTTGGTCTGGATCCGTGGAAGTAGTCATCCCACTCTACACTTTGACTACTAGAGCCGTTCAGATCCACTGCCACAAGCAGCCATATTAAAAGCTACAGTGTCTGTAACGTGACACAAAACTGCTTGCTCCTACTTCAAGAAGGCCAGGCACCTCGGTGACACATACCTGTTGCCTTGAGGCTTTTTACAATCTATCTATCTATCTATCTATCTATCTATCTATCTATCTGTCTGTCTGTCTGTCTGTCTATCTACCTATATAGTGAAGGAAATAATTATTTGATCACTTGCTGATTAGGTTAATTTTAACATTCAGAGATAGACTATCCTAAAGAAAATCCAGAAAAACACATTGAATAAAATATATAAATTAATTTGTATTTTGCAGTGAGAAATAAGTATTTGATCCCTCCAGCAAACAAGACTTAATAAATCGGCGGCAAAACCCTTGTTGTCAAGCACAGCAGTCAGACGTTTTTTTTAGTTGATGATGAGGTTTACGCATGATGTCATTAGGAATTTTGGTCCACCCCTCTTTGCAGATCATCCCTAAATCATTAAGATTTTGAGGCTGTCGCTTGGCAATTCGGACCTTCAACTCCCTTCATAAGTTTTCTATGGAATTAAGGTCTGGAGACTGGCTAGGCCCTTCCAAGGCCTTAATGTGCTTCTTTTTGTGCCACTCCTTTGTTGCCTTGGCTGTATATCTTGGGTTATTGTCTTGCTGGAAGACCCAGCCATGAGCCATTTTTAATGTCCTGCCGGAGGGATGGAGGTTGTCACGAAGAAATTTTACGGTACATGGCTCCATCCATTCTCCCATTGATGCGGTGAAGTAGTCTGGTGCACTTAGCAGAGAAACACCCCCAAAACATAATGTTTCCACCTCCATGCTTGACAGTAGGGATGGTGTTCTTTGGGTCATAGGCAGCATTCCTCTTCCTCCAAACATGGCGAGTTGAGTTAATGCCAAAGAGCTAATTTTTTGTCTCATCTGACCACAGCACCTTTTCCCAATCACTCACGGAATCATCCAGGTGTTCATTGGCAAACTTCAGATAGGCCTGCACATGTACCTTCTTGAGCAGGAGGACCTTGCGGGCACTGCAGGATTTTAAACCATTCCAGTGTAATGTGTTACCAATGGTTTTCTTGGTGACTGTGGTCGCAGCTGCCATGAGATCATTAACAAGTTCCCCCCGTGTAGTTTTAGGCTGATCTATCCCCTTCCTCATGATCAAGGATATCCCACGAGGTGAGATATTGCATGGTGCCCCAGATGGATGTCGAGTAACAGTCATTTGTGCAGGTCTATGATCTTGTCCCTGACATCCTTAGAAAGCTCTTTAGTCTTCCCACGTTGTAGAGGTTAGAGTCTGACTGATTGAGTATGTGGACGGGAGTCATTTATAAAGGTGACTATTTAAGGCAGCTGTGTTTAATGCAGGTAACGAGTTGATTAGGAGCATCTAACTGGTCTGTAGGAGCCAGAACTATTAACGGTTGGTAAAATGCAAATAAATTTATATAATTTATACAATGTGCTTTTCTGGATTTTATTTTGTATATTCTATCTCTCAATGTTAAAATTAACCTACCCTTAAAATTATATACTGTTCATGTCTTTGTCAGTGGGCAAACCTACACAATCATCAAGGGATCAAATAATTATTGTAAGAAGGCTATATATGTTAGATATTATTATTATGACCTGTGCTAGTGACTGTGAGCTACTGTTCCCTATTATAAGCCATTTAGACTGGGACGATCTAACTATTAAAGATGTTCAGCAAAATCCCTACCACATACTGTGTATGTGCGTGTATTAATCTACATAGTATATATTGTGACAACATGGTAACACATTATGCTCTAGGGGCGACATGTATGAATCTCACCACTTCGGGGCGCACCTTTCTGGCGAAATTTGCGTCTGATTTATGTCGGCACTGGGGCGCGCTCATACATCCTATGTAAAGTCCGCCGCTCCTCGGTAGTGTTTGGGGCACAGTGCAGGACTTAGGCGCAGTGCGCCGCTGCGCCTATGATTCGCTGCCCGAGGTAGTGCACTCATACATGCGGTGTAAAGTCCCCTGCGCCTCGCCAGTGTGTGGGGCGCAGTGCGGGGACATGGGCGCAGTGCGGCGCTGCGCCTAAAATTCGCCGTCCGAGGAGGTGCGCTCATACATGCCGGGAAAAGTCCGCCGCGCCTCGCCAGTGTACTTCTGTACTCTTATCATTTGATTTCGGCCATGTACAGTTTTATTTCAGATTGCATTAGAAAACCCATAAGAGCGTCGCTCGCTCTCCCATTGGTCCAAATAACCGCGCCTCTTTTAACTTAGCCAATCACAGAGCTCGCTCTGAATTTCTTTTCCCCATAGAACTCTATGAGAAAGTAGATCACGCTCTGATTGGCTAAGCTGGACGAGCCCCCGCCGCTTCAACCAATCAGCTCTTTTCTGCCTTTTTACTGTATTTTGAACTGTTCCGCCTTTGAATATGATTGGTCAATATTTCTCCATAGGTTAGAATGGGTCCCTGTCGCTTCTATTCTGATTGGTCAATTCTCCTCCATAGGTTAGAATGGGCAACTGTCGCTCCTATTCTGATTGGCTGGTTTATGCCGACCAATCAGAAGAGCTTAAACAATTTGAATTACTGTATTTCCCGGCAATTCTCTATATTCTAATTCCTTATGTAGCGCTGGTCTCGGCGACAAAAGCGTTGTTAGGGATTTAACTGCTTTATGTTTATAGAAGATTTGAGCTCCTTTTCCGAGAATATTTTACAACTAATAAAAATGAGTTTTTTATTCATACTCCATGCCGCACGGCGCTGAGAGCCGAAATTGCATTGCGCCGATCTCTCCATAGACTACAATGGGAGAAGTAGCTTGCGCTCTGATTGGCTGGGATAGCAAGCCCCGCTAGCTCAACCAATCAGCTCTTTTCTGCATTTTTACTGTATTTTGAACTGTCCCGCCTTTGATTTTGATTAGTTCAAACTTCTCCATAGGCTATAATGGGTCCCTGTCGCTCCTATTCTGATTGGCCGAGATAGCCAAACCTCCGCTAGCTCAGCCAATCAGCTCTTTTCAGCATTTTTACTGTATTTTGAACTGTCCCGCCTTTGATTCCGTTTGGTCAATATTTCTCCATAGGTTTTAATGGTTCACTGTCGCTCCTATTCTGATTGGCCGGTTCCTGCCGACCAATGAGAATAGCATTCAAAATTTGAATTACTGTATTTCCCGGCAATTTCCAATATCCTAATTCCTGATGTTGCGCCATTCTAGATTTTTGGAAAGTGATTTTTTTTTTCTGTATTTTTTATTTTTAAGGTTTGAGCTCTTTTCTGAGAATGTTTTCCGCCTTTATAAAGGCTATTTTTTCAGAATCCTACTCCATGCTGCACGGAGCTGAGCGCCGAGATTTCTGATACGATCTTCTATGTTTCCTCGCATGTTCCGTTCTCGCTTCACTTCGCCACCGCCGGAGCATTTAGACCAAAATAAACTAGGTCTGACCGTCGGATGCCGAGCGCTGCAATGCGCCGCACTTTGCCAACTCGCGATCGTACATGCCTCGGAGTTTTCGCGCGCGCCATGTCCCACCCTGGAACGCCTACACAGCGCCCACACTGCGCCCATTGCCCGCCCCTTCATGCGGGGCGCAGCTGAAAGTGGCGAAAGCTGCGCCTAACACCGCATCCCTGCGTCCGACAGGGGGAATCGGGCGAAAAGCCCGTTCATACATGTCGCCCTAGGTTCTTCTGTGTTAGACAGAATCAGACAACTCCAAAGCAGTAGATTAGGTTTGAACCTGATCTCAGCCAGCCTTACCAAGTAGTGACAGTCCATCAAGTCCCACATAACCTCATCTGGTTGATCCATAGTATGTCAAAAACTGATCTCTCAGCACCATCTCCACATTGGCAGAGAAGACCAGGCCTTCTTTTCTCTTCAGCATCGCCATTAACATCATGAGGGCATTAGCATACCATGAGAGGGTTTCTTCCTCCGTTTGATGCCTGGCAAAGAAGTGCTTTTGCAGCACAGCCTCTGAAGACACATCACCATGACCATCATCTAACAGATTAAGGATCTGTTCAAACCTTTATCTCTGATGAGACACTTTCAACACTATTGTCTTCTGGGCCTCCCCCTCTAGAGTGCTTCATGCTAATTCTGCTTTCAAGTGCAGCATGACATTACACAGGGGGGCTGCCTTTTTCAGCCTCCCCTTCTAATCTTCCAACAACAAGTTGCCATCAAACTGGGGAGGATGATTTAACAAGGCTGCCAACAGGATAGATGTTGATTTCTGTGCTTCATCTGCTCCCTCTTCTGGACCCTTCATGATAGACTCCATCCTTCCAACTTTGACACATGTAATGCAGGCGAATAGGGAAAGAAGGCCCCCAACCCATGGTTTAGCGACAGATTCTTTATTTAAAGGTTAACAGGAGCTTTAACCACACTTTACTTATGCCATTTTTAATTGATGTCCCTCTGTAGCCAATGTGGCGTCTGACATGTACTTTGGTAGGTCACCTCTAAGGCTATGTTCACACGACTTAAAATGGGACGTATTTCAGTCCGTAATTACGCGCCGGAGTGAGCAAATTATGGCTGCAATACGTCCCAGTCATTACGGTAATCCACAGTTCTCATAGAGAACTATGGATTATGTCTCCTCTCCCTGCTCGGCGAATACACCGCAGGGGGAGATAAGTGACATGTGAATTACCAGCGTATACGCGCTCCCGCCCCGCCCCCGTCCACACGGCATAATTGCGAGGCATAATTACGCCCCGCAAATAAGCCGTGTGAACATAGCCTAAGGCTGGAGTTTCCCTCTTTGTCCACACTCTTTATCCTTGAGTTTGTGTCCTCTTGTCTACTCTCCAGGCTGTAAGTTGTCCAATTGGGCTACAATGAGGGGAAACAAAATGTTCTTTATGGCTGCACTTTAAACACCGCACCACTACCTCTGCTCTCTCTAACAGGGACGTACTGACTGAGTAACTATGTTCCTGACTGCTGGGTCTATCCCTAATAGGAGTCCAGACCGTTACCGGGCATATTTCTCTTACACACTCACTTTTAGCCAACAAATACTATAACAACCGTTTATATGGTTTATGACAAGCAGACTATAGACAAGCAGACTATAGATCAGAAGCTAATCGGCAGAAGTACACAGGCAAAATAGGATGAAATATACAGCAATAAAAAAAAAATAATGGTCTTAATTACAACAGATTTGCGTATCCCTCATATCCAGCAACATTTCCTACTTGAAAATGTTCACTACTGTCACGGTCAGAGATAGTGGATCCTCTGGACCACCACAAACAATGGCGTAAGCCATGCCAGGGAGCGGAATCTAAGTAGGTCCCGGTTTTCACCAGAGCCCGCCGCAAAGCGGGATGGACTTGCTGCGGCGGGAGTCAATCCGGTTGCTACCCCTGACGAGACTTGCCTGAGGAGGCAGCCGAGGTGTAGCGTGGTACAAAATCGTCAGGCAGGCTCGTAGTCGGGGACAGGCAGAAGGTCAGGACAGGCGGCTATGGTTCGTAGATGGGGACAGGCAGAAGGTCAGGGCAGGCGGCAAGATTTGTGGTCGAGGAACGGAAGCAAACGGTACGGAACATGGGAATCCGAACAAGGCTTAGGAACGCATTCTCTATAGGCTATAGGCACTAAAGATCCAGCACAAGACTCAGGAAGGGGCAGGCTTAAATAAGGGCAGCAACCGGTAATACCCAATTACCGGTGCGCTGGCCCTTTAAACTTCACAGAGCCGGCGCGCGCTCTAGGGAGCAGGGTCGCCCGCGCCAGGAGACTGGAGCTGCAGCAGGAGAGCGGCCGGGTAAGGAGGCAGGAACCCTGCTGGGAGAGTGAATGAGCCCGCTGCCCGACATGCGGGCAGCGGTGCCGCTCGTGGAGAGACCACGGGTGTGCCTGCGACCCGGGATGGGGTTCGCCGGCCCACCCGTGATAGTACCCACCCTCCCCCCCTTCGGCCTCCCCCTCTTTCTGGCCTGAAGGAACTTCTGAATAATATTGCGATCAAAAATATTCCCCTTTGGGTTTCCCGGGACTCTTTCGGGCCCCAAAACCCCTTCAGTCAAGGGAAAAAAAAAACCGTTCCCCTTGCCATTTCCTTCCCAAAATTTCCCCTTTATCGTAAAAATTTGGGGTGGCATGGGCCCCTCAGGAGTGGGGGAAAACTCCCCAGAAAAGGATTGGGATGAGATTTCGGGGGAACATGGAAGGAAGTTCAGGACCCGCATAGTGGAGAAGGCGGAGTTTATATGCCAAAAGGTTTTTTCGCTTAAGCCCTCAAACGGCCCCGGGAAACCGGGGGGACCAATTATAGCTGGGAACCTTGAAATGGAGTACTTACCCAAAACCCCACCCCTTGTCCCCCGGAGAGAGGACCGGGGGGGTCTTAAATTTTTTTGTCGTTTGGTTTGTACACCCAAACCCTGGAGTAGAGAATGGTGGTCTGCTTCCAGATAGCTGTCAGGTCCTGGACCCTCCTCCCGACGGGGCCCTCAGAGGGACGAAAGGGGGGGTGGGCGGGATGTCGCCCGTAGACAATGAAAAAATGACACCCCGGGCAGACCCCGGTCTAAGGAGTTATAGGAAAACTCACCCCAAGGGTAACAAATTAGACAATAAATTGGCGGGCATAGCAAAGTGCGCGGGGTACAGCTAGGGTTGGTTAATTCTCCCACTTGCCTTTAGAGGGGGGTGATGGGCCGAAAAAAACCCTTTTCACTTGTAGCTTTCAGAGGAGCGCCAAAATTAGAGACAATTGGGACCCCCCGGCCCGACACTATTGCCGGGAACCCCGGAAAAAATATGTTGAAAAAATAACGGAAAGGGCGGGGGGGTGGGGAAACCCCGCAGGGGAAAATAAAGTGAGACATTTTGGAAAAACCGGGGTCGGTAACCACCCAGTCACGGTGTTACCAGAGGAAAGAGAGAGACCGTGATAAAGCCAGGGCCACAGGGGTCCAAGAAGTTTGGTACGTTGTGAAAAAAGCAGCCCCAGCCAGCTTGAGACGGGGACTTGTTGGGGCACAAGAACCCAACCCACAAACTCACAAAAAACCCGGCCCCCAGAAAAAATCGAGAAAGGAGGGAGCAACCCCTCGCACCCCGGGGTCCCCACCCTATGGGAGAAAAGCCCCCTACGACAGTATCTTCTTCAAAGGGCTGACAAGTATGTCTTGGGAGGAATACTTGTAGGTCATGGTGAAAGAAGTCCCGTTTGGGGGGATAATGTGCCGTGAGTTGTTCGTTCCCAGTCACACCCAAGAAGGAGAGGCTCGGCCTTGACTTTTTTTCCGAGGGTGAAAATAATTAGAAAATTAAATCGGGAAGAAGAGGGACCAACGGCCTGGCGTGGATTTAGGCGTTGGCTTTTTGGGAGAAAACGGGTTTTTATGTCGGTATGGGTGTTGACTGGGTGACCCCCCCCAAAGAATCCGCCATTCCTCCAGGGCCAGCTTGTGGCTAGAAATTTGGTTCCCAAAGAATAATTCCTTTTCAGGGGAAAAAAATTTTAGGAAAAAAAAGAAATGAGGTCTTGCTTTGGGCACTTTCTAGAGTACACCCCCGGCCCCCAAGAGGCATCGACCCGAGAAAAACTTTTTCTTGTGTCTGGCCCAGAGAGCAAGGGGGAGAGGCGAAGGCAACTTTAGCTTTGGAAGGTTCCTTGGCAGTGGCCGAGCTTTGGATTGGCGTTTTCTTTGTTTAAATTTCCCCTATGGGGAACCAGCGAGGGGAAATGTGAAAAAAATTGCCTTAATATTGGGCCCAAATCCAGGAAACCTTTGGGTCGGAGAAAGGGGTTGGGCCCCTGAGGGCGGCAGACAACTTTGAGGGTCCATCTCAGGCCCCCGCGGAAAAAAAAATAGCCCAGAAGGGGGGTTGCTGATGGAACAAAACTTCTCAGTTTTTGGGGTAGGGCAGTTGGCCCTTAATCATCTGAGGGTTTGTCGTAAAAGAACTTGAGGGGTCAAGGTCGGGGGAGAACACCCCAAAAATATCCAGTAGACGACCCCGCCGTGTACAGGAGGTCCCGGAATATGTCATTGACAAATTCTTGGGGAAAACAGCGGGGGGGGGATTTCGGAGTCCCGAAGGGCATGAAGGTACTGAAGGCCCCCGCAATGTTTTAAGGGGGTCTTCCATTCATCCCCTCTGGTTTCCTATGGTTTTAAGGCCCCCCGCAGATTAATTTTAGTAAATATCGGCCCCCCGCAGCAGGTCAAAAAGCTCCCTGATCGGGGGCGAGGATACGGTTATTTACCTTTTATCTTGTTTTACCCACATAGTCAGTAAGGAGTAGGGTCCATCCTTTTAGCCAGAAAAAAAAACCCCGGGCCCCCGCTGGGGAAAGGAGGACTTGCGTATAACCTTTAGAGATTTTTGATATAGGGGAACATAGCCAAGTTCGGAAGCAGAGGTAAACCCCGCCCCCGTGGAGGAGACGTCCCAGGAGAAATCAACAGGACATCATATGGGCGATGGGGGGCAATGCTCGCTTGCTTTCCCGGGGAAAGACGTCAAAAAGTTTTATACGGGGCGGGAAGGCCCCCCCGAGGGTTAGACGGTACAGGAAAAACGTAAAACGGGCGAAGTCCCCCAAACACGAGACTGACACTTGGACCCCCCTCCAAGACTTCGCCCATCTGCCGTTGAGCAGGGGGGCATGGACTTGCAGCTACAAAAACCCAGGGAATGGAGAAAAGAACGGGTAGCAGTAAAAAAACCCAAATTCCCCTTGTGCAACCCCCACTTGTAAAACCGAGGACAGTGCGAACCCAATTGGATCCCTGAGAATTTTCTAGACGAGGAGATGAGTAAGACTTCTCCAGGCGGATCCGGGAGATTATCTGGGGCACCAGGGCAGCGTCCAAGAAATTTCCGGCCTGGTCCAGGAAAACAAACGTGAAACTGGGGAAACCCCCCAGTCCCACGATCCGGGCATGGTCAAAAGGAAGGCCTTCTCTCACCCAGGGCCCCTCCCCCGTACCCCAGGTGGCCCGTTTCCCGGGTGCTGAGGACAATGGGCAGGATTCAAAAAGGGGGAATGCCCAGTAAGAAAAAGGTTTTCCTACCTTTGGGGTTTGCCTGGTGAGACAGGTGGGGTCTATCCACTTCCTGGCCTCCTTGGGAGCAGGGAGAGAGGGGAAATGTGGGGCCCTTTTTAATCTGGAGCCAAAAAAGGAGACGGGGGTTTGTCTTTCTCGTTTTTGCGGATCTTTCTGGCGTTCCCAGAAACGGATGTCAATCCCAGGGCCAGGGAGTAAGGTCACTCAAGGGAAAGGGAGGGCCCGGGCGGGCAGGGCATCCTTGTGCGCTGGAATCTTGAAGGTGGCAGTCAACGCCCCTTCATTCCCCAAAAATTCGAAGCCAAGTACGGAAACGTACTGATAATCGCCTACAGATGAGCCCCCTTCCGCGGTTTTGGAAGGCGGTCTCAGAAGAAAAACCCCGGGCGGTTCCTCAAAAACACCCCTGAACTCGGTGAGGAATGTAGCAAGGTTTGGGGCCTGATGGGTCACCCTTCCCCGAGGGGGTACCCCAGGCCGAGCTTTCCCGAAAGAGGGCTGGGGAAACCCCCTTTTGCCCGTTCGGTGGGAAATTGGTTGCCCAAAAACCGAAAAATGCGGGAGATTGGGTGATAAAGTGGCCGGGTCCCATTGAATTGGACGGCATAACAGAGGGCCCCTTTGGCCCAGCGGTCGGAGCAGGGACCAAGTGCAGAGGACCCCGGGGGAGCGGGTTTGCTGCGCGGAGGGGCCGGGAACTCTGCATAGGGAGAAGATGGCTGATTGCGGGGCTTCTGAGCGATCTTTTGCGATGGACCTGATGGTGGGGGTCGCGTTGGGTGGAGAGGCCCCTTGGGGGACCCGGGCCAGATTTCGTCCGTCAAGATAGGGTTTTCCTTGGCCCACCGCAAGCGATGGCTAAGCCACCCCAGGGGGCGAATCTAAGTAGGTAGGGGTTTTCCCCAGCCCCGCCGCAAAGCAGGTGGATTTTCTGGGTGGGAGTCTACCGGTCGCTACCCCTGACGTGATTCCTGCGGGGGGCCCCCGGGTGAGGGGGGTTACAAAATCTCGGGCCAGGGCTCGTGTTGGGGACGGGAAAGGGTCGGAAGGTGGTAGGGTTTCGTGACGTGGGACAGGGGGGGGAAGGTGGCAGGCGGAAAAGATTCCGTTCGAAAGGGGGAAATTTTTATAGCTATTGGCAGAAAAGACCGCACAAGATCAGGAAGGGGGGGTTTAAAATAAGGGAAAGGGCGGCAATTAGGAGCTGCAGCAGGAGGCGGGGGAAATTAGGCGGGGACCCCCCGGCAGAGTAAGCAGCCCGCTGCCACATGCGGGCAGAGTGCCTTGTGGGGGACCACGGGGGTCCCTGCGCCCGAGACGGGGCTGCGGCCCCCATGCAACTCCTATTTGTGTTTCCTCATGGATTGTCTGACGGATTAGTTGTTTGCTTTGTCAATCAGGGCTAAGTGTTTTGTTCCCTTTTTTTCAAACTGTACCTACTTTACTACACTCCCCTTTTTTTAAACCTCCACATACTGTCCCTTTTTTAACTGTTTTGATTATAATAAATTGATTTTGCTTCCATGACCCTTTGTCCCTTTTGAAAAAGGGCACCATTCATGGGATTTTACCACAGTCTTAAAAAAAAAAAAATTTTGTCACAGGGGAAAAAGGGAATTCCCCAAAAATTTTTTTAAAATAAAAAGTATTTATTTATTTTTAAGTATAAAACATGAAATTTGATTAATCGGTTCGGAATAAGGACATATCATTAACGAAAAATGAATATAATGGTAATTATCATTGTCGGATCTCCCCCTTATTGTAGGGCCTGGGAAAAAAAAGTGCAGAGGACTTTCACGGTTGATCATGGAGAAAAAGTTTTTCCCCCCCGGGGTGATAGCTGAAAGGCAGGAAAAAAGTTCAAGTTTGGCCAAGGGGGTAAGGGTGCCGACTTTTCTTCATAATGGGTTTCCCAAGTGCCCCGGAAAACCCTTGGGGTGCCGGGAACCCGTAGGGGTTTTATTTTGGTGGGGTGTTTGGTCTGCAGCCATTTGGAAGAAAGTCCCTTAGGTATTTTGGATGTTGTGGGACCTCTATTCCCGAATGAGAAGCAGCTCTTCGTTTATTTTCCCTTCTCCAAATTCCCAAAAAAAAAACCCCGGACTCTCTTAAGGATAACGGTATCCCCGTCGCTGGCCTCAATGTTCCCTGTTGCTGACTGGGTGGGGGAGGTGTGCTATTCATTTTATGGAGGAAAATTGATGCCCACGCCCCGAGGAGGTTATTAAGGTAACTAATGGAGGCCTGGGCCCCTTTATCAATCCCCCCGGGATTCCCGGCCATTTTAGGGGGAGGCCCTTATACTGGGGTGTTCTTTGACCTTGCTCTTTAACCCGCGGGGGGACGGGTTTGATGGTCGGTCCCTTGGCGGTTGAAGTATTTTTTACAGGGACAAACCCCTCCAATGCGTGGCCCTTGGTGTGCGCTTTGGGCTTCTCCGGCGTCTAGTGGTGTGGGCTTCCTTTTCCTTCCTCTTTTTTTTTTTTTTTCTCTTTTTCTCTCTCTTTTTTGTTTGTTACGATCATTGTAGTTCTGAGACCACCTTGATCTGCAGATGTTTAGAGCTTTGGTCTTCTGTGGAGGGGGGGGGGCCCGCCGGGCTCCACAGTTCGGCAGAGGACACTACTTATGACTCTTCTGTTTATAGATAAGCAATTCGGTGGCCTTAGTGATAGGGGCCTACCTGACGGTTCTTTGCTCATTGCTTTGTTTTCTACATTAACACTTTAGTGTCTTTGTTCATTTTGTGGTTATTTGATTATTATATGTTTTTTGAAAACTGTTTAATAAAAATCTATTATACGCAAAAATTACATCTTGTCTCTCAAAAAACTAAGCCCTGTAGAAGGATAGCCATGTAGAAGGATAATGAAAAAGTGATGGCTCTTGGAAGGCGGAGAGGTAAAAACTAAAACTAGAATTTTGAATATAGCTGTAACTTGAAGTGGTTAATTATAACAATGTCATGAGGCCTAGCTAGCTGCTGTGATGAAACTGCTGGGTTCAAATAGGTTTGCCCTAGGGATATGCTGAGAACAACACTAAAAGGGGCTTCCAGATTTTGACTCTTAAGAAATTAAACAGGGATTTGGACTGTGCTGTGGGCAATCTTTATGTCACTACCTTCAACATTTCTAATAGCAACAACTGGGGTTTCTTGGTGTGCTACTGTATGAGGAAGTTTTACAGGCAGAGGATCAGGGCAAGTAAAAGATACAACAAGCTGGATCAGAAACAAGAAGTTGCTTCAAAATAAAACCTTTGCTGTTCACTAGCCACAACAAATCTAATTGCTCAGACAACAGATAAGAAGGTTTTTGTTTTATATGCCATATGTAAATGCATTGGAGGGGGAAAGCTAAACAGCATTTCTTGGCCCTTTAAATACATACGGACATGCAAGAGTGTACCCTAGAGAGAGGGGCAAGAGGACACTGGTGGCGTTGAATGACAAATAGTTCATCAGTCTCAGTAAAGGAATTGCCAATTAGTTTAATAGAATCATCTACTGCCTTAAAAATATAATAAAATCCTCAACTTATCTCTGAAGCCCACTTAGTTTTTCTGTTTTTAAGGGCCCTCAACTGACCTTTATACACTTTACATTGTGTCATCAGTGACAAATGCTTCACACCCACCTTTCCAAAACTCCTCTTTACCAAAATGAACCCAAGCACTCAAAGAATAAAACACACTTCAATGTGTGATCGTATCAAATATCTTGATGTACTGTACTAACTGGTGTTAGTCGTTGATAGATATAAATGTTGCATATGTTACTATGCAGAAGTGTTACGTTGCTTTAAACAGAAGGCAGTGAAATACAATATACCCATACTAGCTTTGGAATGCATAACCTTGTGTCAGACTCAGCATTCAAACAAGAACTCTAGATAATGGATTTTTGGAGTAGAAGAGTTTACATCTTACTGTGTTTTTGGATGTGTTAGCCAACACCATCAGATTAGTTGGATATTCTGTGGGGACTACGTCATTTTTCAATAAACCACGTTTCTTGCAAAAAAATTATATATATATATATATATATATATAAATTATATATTAATATATATAAATGTATATATATGGATTACAAGAAGATGGATGCAAATGTAGGCATTAATGAGGTGTATGTGTAGGGTCGCTGAATCCTTTCCAGACTTTCTTTTTTTTGCTTGTTCCAACATTGACTAACAGTGTGAATAGTTGCACTCTGATCAGCAGGAAGACCACATTGTTACCCCTGAATAAACATGTGTATTGCTCTAAGGACTTGTCCCCACTGCACCTGCACGGGTTTTCACAGTTTTTTCAGATGTTTTTCGGTTTTGAAAACCATCTGAAAAAAGGATGACAACTTTTATTATGGACCTCTATGGAAAACCCACGCAGAAGTCCCTGCGAAAAACGAAAAACATAGAACATGTTCATTCTTCTGCCCAGTTTTCAGGTGGAATATGAACATGTCTATGCGAAGGGGGAGTACTTTTCGGCTGTGTGCACGGGCCGAAAACAGTGCAAATACCGGTCGGAATTTCTGACCGGTATTTGCACTGTGCCGTGTGAACTGCCCATAAGACTTTCCCGTCATTTGTGATTCTGTATGCTATAAATGTCTAATAAGTGCAGTATAGTGTAAACCTCTATATTTTTTCTTAGGGAAGAAGTTTTTATACTTCTACTAGTGTCGACTTTGCAAAGTCACTTAAAGGGGTTTTGCCACAAAGTAAAACTGATGTGGGAAGTTTGCAAATTAAATAATAAGCATTTTCACCATTCATCATTATTAAAAATTCTGTACCATTTTTGTTTTCACTTCTACCTATGGTGTACAGCTCATCTCTAGGGGATACGACTAGTGATGAGAGTTCCTCAGTCTTGCCGCACATACTCAGATATCACCTCTCCTCTCAGGCAGCTATTGTCAGTCTACTGCCTGCATAGTAATCACACACACAGAGCCACTGCTGAGCAGTTCAACCTCAGGCGCTGTCATTCTACTACTGTCCTCTGTACTTGATAATTAGTCGAACAGTGCAAATAAATAAAAAGAAACCTCAATCAGATATGTTCATTGAGACAAAAAAAAAATCCACGTTTGGTTTTTGCACAGATTTAAACATAGAACTCCTATGTTGGAAGGCAAAAGTAGTAACCAGTCAGCTACATTATAGCTACTTACAGCTCTTTACATAAACAGACCTTTGTTTGACTAGAGTAAGCACACTGTGGTGAAAGTCATGGAGATGTCAGCCTGCTGGGTCACATGATACGCAGGTAAAAAATAAATAAATCACACATGCCCCCTTTTTAGCACACCGAGAGCTGAAGCAGGATAAACTAAGCATGAAGTGCCTTTATGGGAAACTCCTTTTAATTTTCATCTCCAGGCAGATTGGTCTCCTTTCTCAAATTACAAGCCTGTGTGATTACAGAAGGAAGATTGAGGTGTTATAGTTTCTTGTATGTCCTTTTTAGTAATTAAGAATGCTCTCCCATTTCCAAACCCATGTTGCTTCTTAATGGATTAATTGTGATATGTACAACTTGTAACTATGCAAAAAAAGACCATGCTTTGCAAGAATGGCTACATCTTTATACCAAGATATAAAGATACTTTTTCTTCTATTGTGATACATTTGTGGATGAAGCCTCTAGAACGGCAATTTCTATTTCTTACAACAACATCATCCTGTTATTATAACCCCTTAAGCCCCAGGCCAGAAAAGGCCTTGATGACAAACAATTTTTTTTTTTTTTTTGCTTCCATGCATTTCAACAATCTTATGTTTTTTTTTATTTTTTCAATGACGCAGTGGTGGAAGTTTTACTTTTTGGGGGAATAGTTTGCATTTACATGTACACTATCATTCAAAAGTTTGGGGTCACTAAGAAATTTCCTTATTTTTGAAAGCAAAGCAAACTTTTTTCGATGAAGCTAACATTAAATGAATCAGAAATACACTCTTAATGTAGTAAATGACTATTCTAGCTGCAAACGTCTGGTTGTTAATGCAATATCTACATAGGTGTATGGAGGCCCATTTCCAATAACCATCACTCCAGTGTTGTCATGGTACATTGTGTTTGCCAACTGTGTAAGAAAACTATTGTATATTTTGAACACCCTTGAAAACCCTTGTACAAGTATGTTAGCACAGCTGAAAAGAGTTTTGCTGATTAAAACTGACCGTCCTTTGAGCTAGTTGAGAATCTGGGGCATTACATTTGTTGGTTCGATTAAACTCGAAAATGGCCAGAAAAAGAGAACTTTTATGTGAAACTCGACAGTCTATTCTTGTGCTGAGAGATGAAGGCTATTCCATGTGAGAAATTGCCAAGAAACTGAAGATTTCCTACAACGGTGTGTACTACTTTCTTCAGAGGAGAGCACAAACAGGCTCTAACCAGAGTAGAAAAAGAAGTGGGAGGTCCCGCTGCACAACTGAGCAACAAGACAAGTACATTAGATTCTCTAGTTTGAGAAATCGATGCCTCACAGGTCCTCAACTGGCAGCATCATTAAATAGTACCCGCAAAACGCAAGTGTCAACGTCTATAGTGAAGAGGTGACTCCTGGATGCTGGCTTTCAGGGCAGGGTGGAAAAGAAAAAGCCATATCAGAGACTGGCTAATAAAACGAAAAGATTAAGATGGGCTAAAGAACACAGACATTGGACAGAGGAAGATTGGAAAAAAGTGTTATGGACAGACAAATCGAAGTTTGAGGTGTTTGGATCACACAGAAGAACATTTGCGAGACGCAGAACAACTGAAAAGATGATGGAAGTGTGCTTGACGCCATCTGTCAAGCATGGTGGAGGTAATGTGATGGTCTGTGGTTGCTTTGGTGTTGGTAAAGTGGGAGATTTGTACTAGGTAAAAGAGATTTTAAATAGGGAAGGCTATCACTCCATTTTGCAACGCCATGCCATACCCTGTGGACAGCACTTGATTTCATCCTGCAACAGGACAACGACCCAAAACACACCTCCAAATTATGAGATCTCAACCAGATCTCAACCCCATTGAACTGTTGTGGGAGCAGCTTGACCGTATGGTATGCAAAAAGTGCCCATCAAGCCAATCCAAATTGTGGGATGGGCTTCTGGAAGCATGGGGTGAAATTTCTCCAGATTACCTCAGCAAATTAACAGCTAGAATGCCAAAGGTCTGCAATACTGTAATTGCTGCAAAGGGATTATTCGTAAACGAACGCAAAGATTGAAGTAGAAAATTATTATTTCAAATAAAAATCATTATTTCTAACCTTGTCAATGTCTGGACTATATTTCTATTCATTTTGCAACTCATTTCATAAATAAAAGTATGAGTTTTCAGGGAAAATACAAAATTGTCTGGGTGACCCCAAACATTTGAACGGAAGTGTAGATTGCAGAATTTTTTAAATGTTTTTGTTTTTTAATGTTTTTTTTACACCATTCACATTTGACAGTACATATCCTGTTAGATTTATTCTAAAAGTTATTATGGTTGTGTGGATAACTAATATGTGTAGGTTTTGTATATGTGTAATGTATGCACAATAATTTTTTTATTAAATATTTATTTTTATTTTATTTTTTCTACATTTATTTATGTTTTTTACTTTTTCAATTAAGGGATAACTATTGTCATTTTTTTTTTTACACATGGTAATGTATTAGCATACATGAATATGCTAATATAATATAATCTGTGTCAGTTAGACACAGGCATCAGTCAGGGCAGCACACAGTGGGGAAAATTTATCAAGGCATTTGCGCCAGAATTCTGGCACAATTTGCACCAAAAATAATGTCTTACATGCTTTACACCACATTTACTATGTGTTTTAGGGGATGTTCACATGGCGTGTTGGGTCCGTGTGAACATACGCTTTTAGATGTGTGTTTTGATCCCTCTGTCAGAACCAAAATGGACCCAAACATGTATCTAACAATAAGCAATGTTATTTTCATTACTTTTAATATGAAACACGGATCACGTGATGATCGCCGATGCGCGTCTCTTCATCTTACAGATCGTCTTTCGGATCCGTACCAAGACTTGACATGTCAATTCTTGGTATGAAAGACGCAGCAGAAGTCCTATAATAAACTATAGGGTGCGATCCTGCTGCACCCAACATGGATCCAAACACGCAGCTGCGTGTTGGATACGTGTTGGATCTGCTTACGGTCTGATCGCCAATGTGTTTTTGGATGCGATTTTCGGATCCAACTCGGATCCAAAAATGCCATGTGATCAAGCCCTTAGTTTCAGGCGCTACTGCGCCTTGTCCACGAAAGGAGTGTGGCCTCGGCAAAGGGGCGTGGTCGTGATGGAAAGTGGAATTACTTAAAATAAGACAGAAATGTGACAGAATTTTGTCGCAGTTTGTGGCGTAAAAGAAAGTGAAATTAATGGTGGTATAAAATTAGATCAGACAGTTCTAACCTGCACCAGATTTATTAACACTATGATAAATGAGACGAATTGTAAGACTGCCTAGTCTAACTTAAAATGACCTAAGAGTTAGACACTGTCACGGACACCCCTGCGACCACTGTCCCGGGTCGCAGGCACACCCGTGCCCCTGCTCCCAGCGGAGCCCCGTTCCGCACGTCGGGTTCGGGGTCCGCTCATGTCTCAGCCCCATCCGGCGTTCACTTATCCAGCCGAGATCCTGCTCTGGATGGCTCCGTCTCCCGGCACGTAGCTCCGCCCCCCAGGGGCGTGCGCGCGCCGGCAGTTTGTATTTAAAGGGGCAGTGCGCCGGTAATTGGTTCATTGCCGGGCACTGCTCCTATTTAGCCCGGCCCCTTCCTGCCGGCCCTCGCCGGATCCTTGTTGTATTCTCCAAGGTGAAAAGCTTTCCAAAGTGTTCCAGTCTTGTCTACCGTGTACCGACCTCCTGCCTACGTTTACCGACCATGAACCAGAGCCGCCTGTCCTGACCTTCTGCTTGTCTCCCGTCTACGAACCAGAGCCGCCTGTCCAGACCTCCTGCCCGTCCACGACTACGAGCTTGCCTGGCGTTCCTGTACCTCGTTACCCTTGGCCGCCACCGCAGGCAAGCCCCGCCAGTGGTAGTGACCTGGTGGACACCCGCCGCAGCAAGACCATCCCGCTTTGCGGCGGGCTCTGGTGAATACCGGGTCCCACTTAGATTCCACTCCCTGGTGTGGGCTTACGCCATCGCCTGCGGTGGTCCTGTGGATCCACCTCCAGACCGTAACAGTAGGATCCGGCCACCAATGAGCAATGTCCCCATTTTACGATACGTCTGTGGAGAGCCGGTCGCACATAAGTCCTTCCAGGAGGAACCTTCCGGAGGTCCACTGGTGCTGCCGAGATGAGGCGCTCTGGAGGAAATATGTGTTCAGGAGAACTATCCTCACCCACCACGTCGGAGGCACGGGAGAGGGCGTCAGCTCTCACATTCTTCTCTGCTGGCCTGAAGTGGATCTGAAAATCGAACCGGGAGAAGAAGAGCGACCACCTAGCCTGGCATGGGTTAAGTCGCTGAGCTGTCTGAAGATATTGGAGGTTCTTGTGGTCCGAGTAGATACGGATGGGAAAACGGGCGCCCTACAGCAGATAACGCAACTCCTCCAGGGCCAATTTTATGGCTATTAGCTCCCGGTCACCAATCGTGTAATTCCTCTCGGCCGATGAGAACGTCTTGGAGAAGAAGCCGCATGTTACAGTCTTACCCGTGGGCCCTTTTTGCGTAAGAACTGCTCCAGCTCCCACCGATGAGGCAACCTCCTCCGACGTCCCGGCGGCGGACGCACTGGCCCAAGATATGAAGGTCATCTGGTCCCAGACCCGCCAGTCGCTGATCCGCGCTTCCGAGCGCATGAAGACTCAAGCAGACAGAAGAAGAATCCCCCCTCCAGTCTTCTCTCCAGGTGACAAGGTGTGGCTCTCTTCTCGTTATGTCCGCCTAAAGATGCCTTCTCATAAACTGGGACCCCGCTTCCTGGGACCCTTTGAGTTCATCAGCAGCATCAACCCGGTGTCATACAAACTCCGGCTCCATCCTACGATGAGAATTCCCAATTCATTTCATGTCTCCTTACTGAAACTTCTGGTCCTTAATCGTTTTTCCCAGAAGGCCGCTCCTCCTCCGTCTGTGGCTGATGCACCCAATGTCTTCGAGGTCAAAGAAATTCTTGGCATGAGGAGAACTAGGTGAAATCGATACTTCCTGGTGGACTTGAGATGGTTCAGCCCAGAAGAGAAGTCTTGGGAGCAGGAGGAGAATATCCTGAACCGCAACCTTATCCAGAGATTTCTTCATTCCAGTAAGAGAGGGGGGCCCAGGGGAGGTGGCCCAAGGGGGGGGAGGTACTGTCACGGACACCCCTGCGACCACTGTCCCGGGTCGCAGGCTCACCCATGCCCCTGCTCCCAGCGGAGCCCCGTCCCGCACGTCAGGTTTGGGGTCCGCTCATGTCTCAGCCCCCCTCCGGCGTTCACTTACCCGGCCGCGCTCCTGCTCTGTCTGGCTCCGTCTCCCGGCGCGTAGCTCCACCCCTAGGGGCGCGCGCGCCGGCAGTTTGAATTTAAAGGGGCAGTGCGCCGGTAATTGGTTCATTGCCGGGCACTGCTCCTATTTAGTCCGGCCCCTTCCTGCCGGCCCTCGCCGGATCCTTGTTGTATTCTCCAAGGTGAAAAGCTTTCCAAAGTGTTCCAGTCTTGTCTACCATGTACCGACCTCCTGCCTACGTTTACCGACCACGAACCAGAGCCGCCAGTCCTGACCTTCTGCTTGTCTCCCGTCTACGAACCTTGCCGCCTGCCCTGACCTCCTGCTTGTCTACTGTCACCGAGCCGGAGCCGCCTGTCCAGACCTCCTGCCCGTCCACGACTACGAGCCTGCCTGCCGTTCCTGTACCTCGTTACCCTTGGCCGCCATCGCAGGCAAGCCCCGCCAGTGGTAGTGACCTGGTGGACAACCGCCGCAGCAAGACCATGCCGCTTTGCGGCGGGCTCTGGTGAATACCGGGTCCCACGTAGATTCCACTCCCTGGTGTGGGCTTACGCCATCGCCTGCGGTTGTCCTGTGCATCCACCTCCAGACCGTAACAGACACTATTGATAATGTGCCCCGATGTGCCCTGAATGTTATACAGACAGCCCGGGGCAACTCTATTTCCCAGGGATGACTGAACAGATGTTCCCTGGGCTCCATTGTGTCACCGGGAGTCCCAATCACCTGATGAAGCAGGAGAATTCCCTTTGATTATGCCCGCTGCAATCAAGTAACAGCTCTATTTCTAGTGCGGCTGCTGTGCTGGGAGCCACAAAACTCCACTTTCTGCAACAATGTCTCTAGACGTAGATGCGGGAAAAAGACACGCACTGGCCGCCATCTACAGTCGGTGGGCAGTTGTTAATCAATTAATACATTGTAAAAATGTGGGTGTGTAGGTGACATCGAATAAAAGCCAGAATCACTAGAGGCAGAAGGCAGAGGCCTGTCATTGATAACTCAATGGTTGTGGACAAAATAAAAATCTAATTTCAATGGTCAAATACTAGAAATTCAGCAATTCTCTAACTTGGAGGACTAATGATGATCTAATTTTGGTAAGTAATATTTCTAGTTGTTTAAAGGTGCATTTTATGATATCTGGTGGTCATCAACCCCTTTTGACAAGATGTACCAGTACATCATAATACTGGTAAGGGAGTATGTAGCTTGTTCATTTGCTGAGCCCACTTTTTATATGGTGGGTGCTGGCTTATTATTACAGCTCACACCTACTGCTAACAGCAAGGATTTTGGTACACATTTCTGCATTATCTATACAAATGATCGCGCCCCCTCAGGGGACTCCAAGTTAAAGTAAAAAAAAAATTTTTAAAGGAAGAAAAATTTTAAAAGTTAAAAACACTCTCCTCCATTTTACAAATAAAAGTTACTCGTTAATGGTATCACTGCATCCCTAAGAGTCAAATCTATTAAAATATAACATCTTTTATCCAGCACGCTGAACACTGTAGAAGACAAAACAAAATCCAAATGCCAAAATTGCTTTTTTGGTCATTTCACATTCTCTAAAAATTTTAATTAAAAACTATCAAAAAGTCACATGTATTTAAAACATTAACATCAATTTATTGTCACCAATGAAAACTACACTTCAGCCCACAAAAATGTGCCCTCTTTCAGGTCCGTAGGTGGAAAAACTAAAAAGTTATTGGTCACAGAAAATGACGCTGCAGTGCAAAGTTCAGAGAAAGAGAATGTTTATATTTTTTTAAAGCACTAAGACATAAAAAACCCTACGTATTTGGTATCACCAGAATCGTATCAATCTTACACCGAAGAATGTACACCACAAAAACAGATTTCACCTCACATAGAATTTTTTTCGGTTTCCAAGTATATTACATGTTTTGGTCAATGCCAACATTAAAAAATACATCTTTTTCCTCTAAAAACAAGCCACATATGTCTATGTAGATGGAAAAATAAAAAGTTATGGATTTTGGAAGGTGGAGAGAAAAAGAATGAAGAGCCAAAATATGACCACACAACTTTTTCCATTTAATGAGAAATAAAAATAACAATTAACATATTTAAAATATTTTTTTGTATATAACACCTAGAAGTTTTCTGAAGGAACTGAATTGTTTTTGATAGTCACACTGCTCATCCTACCTCATCGTATGCATGAATAAGGTGTGGCTCCTAGTTTATTATTTAACATTAGGCAAGATTATGTGACACATATACCTTGCCTAAGGCTCTTAGTGTAGGTGTTACAACCACTTGCTGTCAGTTTACCAAGTGCCAAGGATTCTTTTTAAGAAGTTACATTTTGTGCAACAAAAATGGTCCGAAAAGTAAGAAGTCAAATGGAGATCCTGATGGATGAAGGTAAGTGGCATCCACAGTACATAGGCTCAGTTTATTGTATGCATTGCTTTAGATTGTATGGTTTGTTACTCTGTCCAGTTTTTAACTAGAACAATAGATGTGATTTTTATGTAATACAATACAATGAAAAATTGCAGATGACAAACATATTAGGACATAAATCAATGTATTAGATATAAAGCTTAGGGCTCTATAACATTAATAATTTTTGTGGCTTTCCATTTTAAATGTTAAGAATAAGTGGGAACTGTTCCATGAAACATAGAATGGTAAGGCTTTTTATGAGGATGCTTTATCATACTCTAACAAAGGTTTTATTCCTGCTATTTCTAAAAAAAAACCCCAAAAACTATACATTTTTTTAAATTTGTTTACCTTTAGTATAAAATACACAATACAACATTTTTTATGCACTTGTGACAATAAATTAGCAGCTAATTCTGCAATTTGTTCTCCAATATTTATGTACAAAACACATGCACGCACATGTAACAACACACACATGCTCACACACAGAGCACATCTCCCTGACTCATTATATGTGGCTCTCATAAATGTTTAATGATCTCAGATCTATCACAGGTATATATGTGTTCGCTTACTTTAACCAAAGCCTCTCTTTATGCTTATTCTATATACAGAGAATGAATACTAGTATGCAAATCAAGTTACTGTTATTTGTAATATACATGAAGATTTGGGTTCCTTAACACATTTTGATCAAATTGTGCAAGCCCATCCACCATAAAATGACTCACAGAATACTGATAATGCTTAGAGCTTTTCAAATATTATCATTGCAACAGGTTAAGGCTCTATTAAAACGTAACATTTGTTAATAATTATTAAAAATCAGAAAAAATACAGATAACACCAAAATAGCTTGTAAGGGGAACATTGGCTAGGTATGTATGTGACAGTACACAATACCTCCAAAATTTAACATAAAATGACAAGATATGATGATGCCACTCAAAACATACATATGAAACCAAAAAGAAAACACAGGACTAACTACCACTAAATAAATACCAAATCTTTATTGAAAATTAGTAAAACATAATTACCATACATATAAATGCATATAGTCAGCTCAACAAGAAAGATTTCTCAGTACCTTAGTTTGGGCGTAGCACGGAGAGTCCCAGACAACTTCAGCTTGGGAAGGCAGAAAACGGTTTCACAACATGGTATACTCCAGCTCGCTGTAGAAATCAAATTTAGATGGCTTCCAGCTTGTTAATTAAAACATCAAACCTTTATTGGTTATTCCATAAAAAATCCAAATAATGGTGCGATCTCTTGTACTGGCTATGTATTGCAACCTCCTCACTTTCCATTATTTGGATTTTTTATGGAATAACCAATAAAGGTTTGATGTTTTAATTAACAAGCTGGAAGCCATCTAAATTTGATTTCTACAGCGAGCTGGAGTATACCATGTTGTGAAATAATTACCATACATATGATATAAATTGATGACAACAGAGGACAGGTAGCACGCAGCGCCACCGCCATTGCTGAGGTCCCATGCCGATAGCTTAGCAACTGGTAACGACTTGGGACCTCAACGATCGGCAGCGGCAGCTGATGGTGGCGGCACTGGGGACTACTAATTAGTGACCACCCAATTGAAGAGGTGCAACAACAATACATACTCATTGTCCTCCCTATGTGTGTGGAGCATAAGTTGACAGGCAGCTAAACTTTTCCCAGTGATGCATTGCCAAGGAGCAATGTCCATGTTTCAACCTTTATTGCCAGAAATAGTATAAAACTAGAGGAACAGAAAGACATACACTTACTGTGATATAACGGCAAATGCCGTCAACCCCCGTGACTGCCCCCCTGCCCGCAGGGGGTCCGGCGTGGGTACCTTGGCCGCCCGCGAGCATACCCCTGTTGCCCAGGCTCCGGTGCCATGCTACTTACCCGTCCACGCTCCTGTGCTCCCTACTCCTGTCTGTGGCGTACCCGCTGCCTAGGGCGTGCGCGTGATGGCTGGTCTGGATTTAAAGGGCCAGCGCGCCGGTAATTTCTCAATTGCCGGCCGCTGGTCCTATATATTGTACACGACCCCTGCACTCTCTGCCAGATTGTTGGTGTGCGTTAGTTTGTCTTGAGAGAGTTTGGAGTTCTGTTTGATTACCCGTGTACCAGTCCGTTCCGCTACATTTCCTGACCTTTCTTGTTCGCCGCTTGCCCTGACCGTCTGCCCATCTCTGACCACGAACCTCTGCCACCCGTCCTGACCTCCTGCCTGTCCCCGACTACATCTCTGGATTACAACTCTGTACCACGCATTACCCTGGCCGCCATCACAAGCAAGTCACGTCAGGGGTAGCGACCTGGTAGCCTCACGCCGCAGCAAGTCCATAGACAGACTTCTATGAGATTGGCTGACCATCACTTTAGGTAAACCCTTATTTTAATGGTAATCTTTCTTGGTGTTTGAAGTATGTTTATTGCATTTGATCTGTTTAGGTGTATATTTTTTATTATTTTTTAGACACCTTCTGTATTCCAGGTGACTTGGCCTTATTGGTAAGGTGCTCTTGTACATACAACTAAAAAATCCATCTTTAAGGTAGGGTCTGTTTCGCTATTTATACAGTCATACCATAATGGATATCTCTTGTTGGGCATGAATAAGTTGCCATAATATGGTGGACAGCCTACCAGTCCTCTAATTTGATCACCCTACGTGAGTATCATATACGAGCACGGCATTATAACTATGCCGGTGTTTTTGCTGTATGTTTGGATTTGGTGTCGGTATGCACTGTTTTTTCTAGGTTAGTTTGTTTGGTGTCTTAATTAATAATTTCATGTACACGTTTACCTAGACCCTTGTTATATCATTGCTTGTACCCCTCTGTATTTCCCCTTAAATTAGCCCCTGAGGAGATCTTTTGAGGTATCTGGGGAAGATCGAAACATGTTGGGACAGGGGTTATTAGATTAGTTTAGTGTTAGGGTTAGGTTCCGGACAGGAGCGCCATTATTGGGCGAATTTCCCGATCTCTAGTAGGTTAGGGTCTTTTTAGTTTGAGTAGGGTGTTTAGAGTCACATATGTGTTATTGTTTATTAAAAGTTATATTTTAATTCTTTTCCCTATCTTTTCCCTATCTGGTATAGTGTTGCTTAATATTAGGGAGCAGTATTAGCCCTTCATTTCGGTTAGTTTTCTGTATTTGATTACCCGTGTACCAGTCCGTTCTGCAATGTTTCCTGACCTTGCCTGTTCGCCGCCTGCCCTGACCGTCTGCCCGTCTCTGACTACGAAACTCTGCCGCCCGTCCTGACCTCCTGCCTGTCCCCGACTACGTCTCTGGATTACGACTCTGTACCACGCATTACCCTAGCCATCGCAAGCAAGTCACGTCAGAGGTAGCGACCTGGTAGCCTCACGCCGCAGCAAGTCCATCCCGCTTTGCGGCGGGCTCTGGTGAATACCGGGGACTACTTAGACTCCGCTCCCTGGCGTGGCTTAACTATCATCGCTTGCGGTGGTCCAGCGAATCCACCAACCCGTTACAGTACAATCTGGCCCTGGATTCCACCAGGGTACCTTTGCCCGAGCTCCGGGATGTCACGACGGCCGTCGCCCAGCAGAGCCAGCATATTGACCAGCTTGCGGCCATGATGCAGAACCTTGCAGCCCGTCTAACTCCGCCTGCGGCTGCTGCCGCCGTGCCAGCACCGGTTGCTCCTACAGCCATGGCTCTACCTGCTCCTGCACCGGGAACTTCTCTGCATCTGCCGCTCCCCTCATGCTATGATGGAGACCCCAAGAAGTGCCGTGGCTTCATCAGTCAATGCTCCATCCACATCGAGATGTTGGGGCATCAATTCCCTACCGAGCGGGCTAAGGTGGCCTTCATAATTAGCTGCTTATCGGGGGAAGCCTTGGCCTGGCCCACTCCGCTATGGGACCGAGGAGATCCGTTGACGGCAAATCCGCAAACCTTCCTCCAGGGGTTCCACACCGTCTTCGAGGAACCTGGCCGCACCTACTCCTCTGCCGCAGCTCTGCTCCGTCTCCGTCAGGGCGACTCTACTGTGGGTCAGTACTCCGTTTAGTTCCGTACTCTAGCCTAAGAGCTGGACTGGAATAATGAGGCTTTAGTGGCAACTTTTTGGCAAGGCCTTTCTGGGTGTATTAAGGACGAGCTCGCTGGTCGTGACCTGCCATCCGCTCTGGACGAACTGATTCGGTTGGCCACCCAAATTGACATACGGTTTGCCAAGAGGCAACAAGAGCTCCGCCTCCGACAGGAGGTCGCCCGACCACGCCAGCTACCTCGTCTGGCTCCCGTTTTCCAATGCCCTCCACTTCCTCCGCCAATGGTTCCTGAGGACGAACCCATGCAGGTCGAGAGAGCCCACTTGACCCAGGAGGAACGCTCACAGCGTCGTCAGAGGCAGCTGTGCTTCTACTGTGGCGGTTCTGGCCACTTCATTAGGGACTGTCCGGGAAACTCTTGCACCTAGGGCTCACAGGAGAGGCATCCCTAGGTGTCAGTGCAGCCTCTCCCCGTCTGACCATTCCCGTACTCAGTGGAATTTCACCGGACAGCACCTTTCAAGCCACCGTCTTCCTTGATTCGGGGTCCGCTGGAAATTTTGTCAGCCACGTGCTGGTGTCCAAATTTCATCTCCTGGTGACCCCTCTGCAGAAACCCATGTTCGTCTCCTCCGTCAGTGGCGAATGCCTAAAGGACGCTATTCGTTTCTGCACTGCGCCCCTCAACTTGCAGATAGGCGCCTTACACAAGGAGACTCTGAAACTTCTGGTTCTGCCTCACTCCTTTTCTGAAATTCTCCTGGGCCTCCCTTGGCTGCAAGAGCATGCTCCGACCCTAGACTGGAACACGGGCGAGATGATCCGTTGGGGCCCCACGTGCCACTTGCGATGCCTTCCTGTACTCTGTCCAGCTCTACGGCCCGCCTCTGTAAAGCCTACGAAGCCTCTGCTGGGTCTGCCCACTCCTTACCAGGATCTAGCCGACGTCTTTTCCGAAAGACAGGCCGAAATTCTTCCTCTGCGCCGGCCGTTCGACTGTCCTATTGACCTGCAACCCGGTAGTACTCCTCCCCGTGGCAGAGTCTACCCTCTTTCTGTCCCGGAGACCAATGCGATGTCGGAATATGTCCAGGAGAACCTCCGTAAAGGCTTTTTTTTTTTTTTTTTTTTAAACATGTTTATTGAAAGGTAAAACATGACAATAGTTTCGAAACACATGCCGGTCAAGGCATGACAACTTGGCAAACAGTAGAAACTTACAAAGTGTCATCTTAAACAGGTAACTTAAGTATAATAACATTGACTAATGTAAAAGGAGGAATACAACAATCTGGAGAGTGACATGGATATATTAAAGGACACAAGCAGTATATAGTCATTAAGAAAATAACAAGCAATACATAAATTTGGATGCAATATATTCTAATTAAAGAAATCAATGCAAAAGGATTAAGGGGTATAGTGCTAAGAGGACAGCCATAACGACCAACTTTGTCTTTTTTTGAGGCAGACAAAGGGAGGGTCCGTAAAACAAAGCTCACATTCACAATTATAATTAACCGGCGTATGATTTCTGTAATAGAAGGAGTGCAGGAATCTTTCCATAAGTGAGATGGCCTTTCGATTTAGACACAAGGAAAATTGAAGGTAACTGTCCTAAGTGAGGGTGGAAGATCCAGCAAACCGATATCTAGGACCGCTAAATGAGGAGTTAATTTAATCTGCACTTTAGTTACTTCAGATATTAGTGTCTCTATCGCAGACCATAGCTTCCTAATGACAGGGCAGCCCCACCACATGTGTAACATACTACCTTGCTGACCACAGCCCTTCCAACATTTGATTAGAGGAGTTTGGGGGACATATGGGCTAGTCTGGAAAGAGGGGGAGATACCAGCGCATTTTGTATTTTGTGCATTAATTCTTTGTGGTTAGAGCACCTAGAAAGCTTTTTGGGGATACTAAAGACATACTGCCATGTTTCTAAGTCAAAAGTATTCGATAATTCTTTTTCCCATTTGGTCGTAGGTGGGAATATAGTAGGGTTATGATCCGAGATGAGCAGTTGATATATCAGAGTTAAACCTTTATGTTTACCCTTTTTTTTTTGTGCAGGAAATTAAAGAAACCGAGGGGATGTATATGTGTATCAGCCCATCGGACCCCGAGACAATGTGACGTATTTTGTAGGAACGGAAAAAAAGGGTGAGGGGAGATGCCATTGTCTCGAGAGGTCCGGAAGGAATGAAGAGTTCTACCCTTGGTATAGCTGATCTACTGTGTTGGGGCCCATATGCTTTCCAAGATTGAAAGGAAAGTTCTGTGGCCCAACAGCTAAGCGAAGTGATTGTGAGGTCTTGTTTTCTAATGGGACCCAATTATAGGTACTAGTAGCGAGACAACTTGAAAAAGACCCGAGAGGGAGGTAAGGTTAGAAGGAGGCAAAGGTGCTCCAGCCAGCGAGGATTGAAATGTAGGTCTACGGAAACGGGGTGTAAAGGATTTAGATTCAAGGGAGGACCAAGAAGTCTCATCAGTGTTCTGCCAAGGTAGAAGCCTGTTCTAAAAGGATAGCAATATTGTATAAGTTAAATTAGGGACCGCTAAGCCACCATTGTTACAGCTAATGGTAAAGTTTTTGTCGTTTAATCCTGGGTTTACGGCCATTCCATATAAAATTGAAAAAGAGACATTGAATTTTGTTGGTAAGGGGGATTGGAATTAAGTATGGAATGGCTCTACAAACATAAATAAATTTTGGCGTAGTGTCATTTAAATCACTTTTACCTCACTAGCCAGAAAGGTTAAGGGATGTTAGACGTTTGATCGCTTCTCCAAACATAGAGAAAAGAGACTGTCTGAATGGGGGTATGGAAAATTTTAATCCCCAAATATTCAATGCTCTTCTTCCCGGTTGAAACCAAAGTTCTCAATGGCTTTTTTCGAGAAGATGGAATTTAACTAAAAAAAGGGGATGTTTGGCTTGTTCAATTTGTAATAAGATAATCTGGAGAACTCATCTAGATCTCTATACTGCGGGAAATTTGGAGGTTTCAGGATTGGAGAGATAGCATAAATCGTCAGCATAAAGCTGATTTTGTGGGAAAGCAGTACTCACTGATACACGGATTTTTGGGTTAGTCCTAACATGCTCTGCAAGTGGTTCTATGCAAAGAAAAAAATTAAGGGGAAAGAGGGTATCGCTGAGGGTTTACCATTAGAAAGGGTAAAAAAGTGTGAAATAAACCCCAAGTTAATACTCTCGCGACGGGAGGTGTATAAAGCTAGCATGGCTCTTAGTATAAACCCTGAGAAGCCATAATTGTAGAAAAGTTTTAGATATACCAATTAACCCTGTCAAACCCCTTTCTCCGCGTTCAGTGACAAAAAAGACCAATGAAGACACGGAGAAGGGTGCTAATTGTGTGAGGTCCAAATCCAAGGGGTAGAATCTCTTCTGTCGACCTTTAATAAATCTACTTGGTCTCTATGTATTAGGAAGGCAGGACAGAGCTCAAGGGGGGACGCTATGAGTTAGCGTAGATCTTAAAAACATATTAAGCAGCGAGATAGGCCTGTATTAGAATGGGAATCTTTTGGTTTACCAGGTTTAGGTAATGTGGTTATAACTGCTGAAAGCTTTCGGGCAGCGGGGCCCCCGACGAAGCTATCTCGTTGCACAACGGCGTTAATGTGGGGAGAGAAGATCGGTGAATAGGGGAAAGTATTCATTGGAAATACCATCGGGGCCTGGTGATTTGTTAGTTTACTGTCCCGGGATAATTTTTTGGTCTCGTCTAGTGTGAAAGATCTTTTTGGGGGTCCTCCAGTTGGGAGGTAGTTATTTTTGGAAGATTAATGAACTAAGGAAGGAAATTTAAATTTGGGTTCGTGGGGGTGGGGAAATTTTCATTATGTGGATATTAATAATTTGGAGTAGTTGTCGGCAAACTGGTTAGAAATATCATAGGTTTCAAATTTTACCCGGGATGAAGTGAGAAGGTGGGTGATGCGGGATTTTGAATGTTGCACTTTAATCCTATTCGCCAGGAGTTTTACCGGGCTTATCCCCTTGCGTGTAAAATTGCCATTTTCCCTTTGGGCCTAAGTTAAATTCATATTTTTGAAGGTAAATGACGCGTAGCTTGTTTTCGAGATCCGCTAGAGTGTTTTTGTTATGCAGAGATGGGTTTATTTAAAGTCAGCGTCTACTTTCTTTATCCCCGTTAAAAATGATAACTGCGGCTCGTTTTCTTTTTTCCCTTATGGCAAGTTTGAAAAAAAATCCCCCGTATATAAGCCTTATGGATACACCAGAGAATACTCTGAGAGGGAGCGGATGGAGCATTTATCTCAAAGAAATCTCTGATTTGGGAAGATAATTATTTGACATTGGAAGGGTTTTTTAAGAGATAATTATTAAGTCCCATAAGCTAATGCCAGGGACGGGAGGTGGGAAGTGATGTTCATAAACACAGGAGCGTAATCGGACCAAGTGATATGTCCAATTTCTGTAGAGATCAGTTGGTCTAAGACAATTCTGTCAGTTACAAAAAAAGTCTAAACGGGAATGAACATTATTGGGAGGGAAGAAGAAGGTATAATCCCGTTCCGTCGTGTGTAGGTAACACCAAATGTCATGTAAATCTTCCTCACCCAGTAGACCCTGAAGATCGTGTGTTGGATTTCCTCTAAATTTAGACCTGTCCCATTCAGTGTTGACCACTGAGTTGAAGTCCCCGCAAATAATCAAACCCCCTTTTCTAGTTTCTTTAGCTTAACTAATAATTTTCCTAATAAAGGTAATTTGGCCAATATTAGGGGCGTATTGGCCGTTAGTGTGTACAGTTTTGAATTGATCTCACAGGTCAATATAATGAATCGCCCCTCAGGGTCAATCACGGAGTGAATATGGGTAAATTAAATTGAATTTTTAATCATTATGGCGACTCCCCTCGTTTGGTCGACGCATGTGCTTGATATATGTGGGGGAAAGTTTGTGTTTTAATCTAAAATGGGTCTTTGAGAAGATGGGTCTCTTGTACAAGGCCACATCTGAATTAGATTTTAGATGTCTCTCCAAAGTAAAGATCTTTTGAAAGGGGAATTTAATCCCTTTACATTGAAAGAGCAAAACCCAATGGACATCAAAAATGTATAAGCATAGTTGGGCGGGAACTGACTATAACTGTAGGAACATAATGGGAAATACCACTTTTTACCAGAACAAACAAATGTCACTCAATCGAAAGAAACCAGAGTTTCATTGTAAACAAAAACTCAATACACAAACATGAGAAACATTTGCATTCCTAAAAGGAAAAAAGATAGGGACAAAGTCCTGCCTAGAACCTGAATGCAAACCAACTATGTGAGCCCAGGTGAGAGCTGAAGATGGTGCTCCAGAAAACTGTAGAAGCCTGGTTCATGGTTATAGTCACTCCCGCGGTCTGGACCTGGATCTAGCACGGGTCGTTCTATCCGACCATAGAGGAGTAATCATTTCTGGACGGAACTGTTTTTTCCTGGAGAAAGTAAGTTCCATCCACGGAGAGTTAAGCAAGCCTCTTCTGGCGAGTTACAGATGACCTGGGTGCCCTCTCTCGTAATGATTAACTTCACCGGGAATCCCCCGCGGTATTGTATTCCTTGCACGTAGATTTGGTATATGGTTGGAACTCTTTTCTTGTAGCAAGGTTGTGGCCCGACAGATCTGGAAAGATGGATATCGCTTGAAATCGGTCAGGGGGCGATTCTTTTTTCCTTAGGCCCTGAGAAAATCTACTTTTATGTTATAGAAAGATTCTAGCTATTTGTATCCTGGGTACTTGGTGAATAGGTTTTTTTGGCTTTGGAGGACTATGGATTCTGTTAATGGTAAGATCACGATCTGAGGCAAATTTTGGGGGAACTGATCTCAGGTCTGTGAGAAAAGCATTTAATTGGTCGGGGGCCACATTTCGGGGATGCCACTTAATTCTGGGCATTGTTGCGTCTGGATCTGTCTTCCAGATCCAGACCTTGGACGCAAACGTTTCACCTAATTTCTAGAGCGTTATAAACGTTTATCAGGCTATTGTGGAATTTTGCAAAGTCAGCCATTTTTTTTGTTCCGATGTGGTCCCTACGGGAAGCCAATGAGTGAAAAATCTTGTCTGAGATCATCCATCTTACGTTTGAGATCCGTCTGCAAAGGGCGAGCGGAAGGGGAGAATAGGTGTTGGAGTGATGCCATGTTAAAGGGTTTGGGGAAACCCGGTAAGTCGTGTTGATCAAGATCCACAGATTCTGCTCTGGAGGAGGGGGTTGGAGATGTGGGAGGAGGAAATTTCAGTCAGGGAGTTTTGTCGGTTTACTGCTTTGGTTTTTCTTGGAAGTGCCGCCCATACTGTCAGAGCGGTCTATGGTCTGTGTGGATTGAAAACAGTATGAGTTTGCCTTGGGTTTTGCCTAGTTACTTTGAAGATTAGAACTAGTGAAACAGAGTAACAGTAGCAGGGTGTATTAGGCATTATTCAGTCCTAGATTAGAATGGGGGAAATCCGAATGATATAAGGATGATTATTTCGGTGTTACAGTCCAAGTAATTGGAAACTGGTATAATGCTCTTCCAAATAAGGTGGGGCACAGTATTAATAGCGGAGGTGGTCGCAGTGGTAGCTTATTAGAAGAGCAACCATCAGAACACTTGAGTTACTCTGTGACAGGTGAGTAAACAAAGGCAATCCATCTGAGATCAGTGAGAGCTGAGCAGCTGCGGTCTGTAAAGTGAACAGACACTTTGAGGGCTTAGTCACCGCTAGATAAAGGATATAGTATTTTTTAAGTGAGTGGAGTCCCAATGCTGGTAGTAATAAATATTAGCAGGATCATTAGGTAGAAAAGTGACTTTCCACATGGGTAACTTATAGCGGCTAAGTATAAGACGGCAGTCCTTCTAGGATCAGTGGTGCTATATGGCTGTATTCTGCGCAAGTGGAGCACATGTATATGAGCTGTGACCTTTCCAGTTATTTGGGTATAGTTCCTGTTCAATAAGCGAGAAGTTTCAGCATTGATGACTTAGTAACAGCAGCAGAGGCTGGTTCTGCAATGGGCCCCTGATGTAACTTATAGTAAGTAGTTGTAAGCTTGGCAATCTATCAAGAGTTAGTAGTAGCCAGATAGCTGCGTTATGCAGTGTATACAGTCACTGTGCGAGGGCTGGTCCAACCTTGCTGACTGGATAAGCCAACATGGCAAACAGCAGGCAGTTTTTAGCCGTAACTAAAATGGCGGCCGAGGGCCGCAGAGGGACTGCAAGGAGGAGATGAAACTGTGTTCCTTAGTCTAGCCCTGCAGTCTGGTAGAACTTTAGTGAGGTTCTGAGGCTTCAGGAGAATGAGCCAGCATGAGAGGAGTGTCTCCTGGGTATCCTCTAGGATCAGTTAAGCTAACCGTCCTGAGGGGTACAGCGCAGCAATAAGTGACACTGAGCACCGGTACCTGCCTGAAGACGACCTCTGGCTTCTCAATCCCCGCTGGACAATATAAGTGCGCTCCGAGGTCCTACAGAAGCGCTGTCTTGAAGTTGGGGGGCAGCCACTACTGTGTTTAGGCGCAGGCATGACCTGACAGGCTGTGTGTGTGTTCGTGGGATGAAGACCACAGAGATGGCTGGGTGCTGTGCTGTGGATGCAGGTCCCTTGCTCACACGTGCAGGGGGATCTCTGGTTCTGAAGCTCGTACTGAGGTCCGGTAGGGCTCAAATTGAACCTTGTTGTTAGCTACTGCTAGCGAGGTAGGTCAGGAGTTCATCCAGAGGCTTCTCAGGCTTAGTTGTGCCACTTTTCTGGAGACCAAGACAGGAGCTCTCCCTTAGCACGTCTGCCTACATTCCTGTTCAGGCCACACCCCCCGTAAAGGCTTTATATGCAAGTCTTCGTCGTCTGCGGGGGCCGGTTTCTTCTTTGTCGAAAAGAAAGATGGAACTCTCCGGCCCTGTATCGATTATCGAGGACTCAATAAAATCGCCATAAAAAATCGGTACTCCCTGCCTCTGATCTCGGAGCTTTTTGATCGCCTGCTTGGCGCGAACATTTTTTCCAAGTTGGATCTACGCGGAGCATACAACTTGATTTGTATCCGTGAAGGCGACGAATGGAAGACGGCCTTTAATACCCAAGATGGCCACTTCGAATATCTCGTCATGCCATTTGGCCTCTTCAACGCTCCGGCGGTGTTCCAGAACTTCGTCAGTGAGTTCTTCCGCGACCTTCTCTATGTCTGTGTTATTGTCTATCTGGACGACATTTTAATCTTCTCTCCGGATCTAGATACTCACCGCCACCACGTCCGCCAGGTGCTCAGACGTCTCCGTAGCCACCAGTTATATGCCAAACTGGAGAAATGCTTGTTTGAACGCACCTCGTGGCCCTTTCTAGGGTCTCGGATCAAGGGCTCCAGATAGATCCCTCTAAGCTTTCAGCGGTCTTGTAGTGGCCTCGACCAGTGGGTCTCCGGTCCATCCAGCGCTTTTTGGGGTTCGCAAACTATTACAGACAGATCGTCCCACAGCTCTCCACGCTCGTGGCCAAGCTGGTGGCCCTTACGAAGAAGAATGCTAACCCCAAATCCTGGCCTCCAGAAGCCCAAGAAGTAGTGTTGAGCGATTACGTTGGCTATCGACATCGGGCGATAGTCGATAGTCGGCCACCATCGATAAGGTTTTTCGATAGTGAACAGTCGATTATGAGCGATGACCATTAAAGTCTATGGGAGAGCAACAACACCTTTATTCTTACACCCAAATAGGGCTGGAGAGGCTGGAATTAACAGCCACAACAGTCAAATGGATACCTGCTACATCTTAGGCACAACACTTAGGCTATAAAAGCCACAGAAAAAAATCACACACCATTCACTATCTCTGTCTTGTACCACAGCATGACCCTTAAACCTGCATCACCCACAAATAAAAAGTGCCAGAAGGCAGTATTATTTGAACCAACATTTTACTGAACTGGACATTGAATATCCTGTCCTGGAACACAGCATGAGCCCAAACCTGCATGACCCACACATTTAAAAGTGCCATAAAAAGGAGTCTTCCAACCACTATTTTAGTTTCACTGGACATTGACTATCCTGTCCTGGCCACAGCTTGAGCCCCAACCTGCATGACCCCAGATTAAAAAGTGCCAGAAAAAGGAGTCTTACAACCACCATTTTAGTTTCACTGGACATTGACTATCCCTGTCCTGGGCCACAGCATGAGCCCCAAACCTGCATGACCCCAGATTAAAAAGTGCCGGAAAAAGGAGTCTTTCAACCACCATTTTAGTTGAACTGGACATTGACTATGCCTGTCCTGGACCGCAGTATGACTATTAAACCTGTCTGTCCCCCAGATTAAAAAGTGCCGGGAAAAGGAGTCTTTGAACCACCATTTTAGTTTCACTGGACACTAACTATATCTGTCCTGTACCGCAGAATGACCATTAAACCTGTCTGACCCACAGATTAAAAAGTGCCGGAAAAAGGAGTCTTTCAACCACCATTTTAGTTGAACTGGACATTGACTATGCCTGTCCTGGACCGCAGTATGACTATTAAAACCTGTCTGTCCCCCAATTAAAAATGTCCGGGAAAAGGAGTCTTGAACCACCAATTTTAGTTTCACTGGACATTGACTATCCCTGTCCTGGGCCACAAACTTGACCCCAAAACCCGCATGACCCCAGATTAAAAGTGCCAGAAAAAGGAGTCTTTTAACCCCAATTTTTA
>JAODAL010041228.1:22500-36100 GCA_025379985.1 Phyllomedusa bahiana | reverse complement strand
TTCCCCGGCCCAAAGACAATCACTGCTAGGGGCGGATACGCCGCAGAAATGAATGTAAAATTATCTCCCCGCCCGGGGCGGATTCCCGGGCGGGAGAGGAGACGTAATCCATAGTTCTCTATAAAAATTGAAAAACCGTAATGAAGGGGGCCGTTTTCGGCCCGAAATTGGCGCACTTCGGGCTTTAAATTTTACGGACCGAAAATCGGCCTTTTTTTAACCGGGACAGGGCCTTAAAATAAAATGTAACTTTTAATGCTATCCTCTAAAAAATTCAAACAATCAAATTTCAAAATGAACACACAGTTCTCAATAACACCTTTAATCGAAAGCACCCTAAAAAGGGGTCCCCAAAACACACAAGTATAGTAAGAAAACAGTAAAATACTCACAAAAAATCAATAATACAAATAATCTTTTAGAAATTTGGGGAATTACACAAAAAAAAATGAAAAATGCACTTGTAAAAGACCCTTACTAAAACTAAAATTATAATAAAAAGAAAGATTTGGGGGCTGCTAATAAACAAAAGCAGGGGAGTAACTCTTAAGATTTCTGCCCTTTTGTCGTGCTTTTAAAAACCCCCCCATCACCAAGTCCTATGGCCGCTAGAACAGCAAACTAAAAAATGTCAAACATTGCTTTAAAAACCACCCCGCCTAAAAACAGAAGGGGGAAAATTCCGAAGCGGAGAACCACCCACACCTGACCAGGAAGTGGGAGCCTGAAGCTGTAGAACCGCCCACTAGCCTGCCCAGGAAGGGGGAGCCTGAAGCGTAGATACGCCCACAGCCAGAACAGGAAGTGGGAGCCTGAACTGTAAAACCCCCCCACAGCCTGAAAAGGAAGTGGGAGCCTGAAGCTGTAGAACCCGCCCAACCCTAAACAAAGGGGGACCAAAAGGGGCGAAAGAGAGGCTTTGTAAAACAGCCGATAAAAAAATCTCTATTCCAATGTCCCTCATTTCAGCTCTGTTTTCCCCCTATCAGGCCCGTGTCACTGCAGTAAAACTAACCCCAAACTGAACCCTTTTCTATGAAAAGCATACTCTGAAAAAGCATGGTGAGAAAACCCTTCCATCACCAACATCCCTCTAAAAAGCTCAGCCAGATAAATCAGAGCTGAAATGTTCGCACTGCGTACAACCTCCCGAGCCTGAAAAGGAATGGAGCCCGAAGCGTAGAACCACCAAACATCAACAGGGAAATGGGAGCCTGAACTGTAGAACACCCACAGCCTGAAAGGAATGGGAGCCTAAGCTGTAGAACCCCCAAGCCTGAAAAAGGAAGTGGGGGGCTGAAGTGTAGAACCATCCACAGCCTGAACAGGAATGGGGGCTGGAACTTAAACTGCCCACAGCCTGAACGGAAGGGGAAAGGAAGTGAAAACTGCCCCCAGCCTAAAAAGGAATGGGGCCCGAGCTATTAAATCCCCACACCGAACAGGAAATGGGACCCGAAGTTATAGAACAACCCCGCCTGAACAAAAGTGGACCACACTTAGAACCCTCACAGCCTGAAAGGAGTGGGAGCCCCGAAAACTGTAAACCCACACAGCCTGAACAAAAGTGGAAGCCCGAAGCTATAGAACCGCCAAAAAAGCCTGAACAGGAAGGGGACCCTAAGCTATAAACAACCCACAGCCTGAACAGGAAGCGGAGCCTGAAGCTGATTAGGATTTTACTATGAAACAGGAGAAGGAAACCCCTGAAACACTGATCAAAATAGAGTTATTGGTAAAGGAACCCCTTTTGGACGCTTTGGGGGGGTCTAATAAAATAAGTTGTTTGTTGATTAAGGAAAAGTGTCTAAAAAGTCGGGGAAATTTTTTCCAAAACCCTTAGTTTTTTGCTTTGTGCAATTTAGAGGTTTTTCCTGAGAAATGGTCCACTGGGGTGGCTTCAATCTAAATCCTGAAAAATATATCCGGGGGTAATAATGTACTAAGCCCGGTAGGGGAACCGCCCAACGGTACCTGCCCGCGCCTGTCCCTTTTAAAACTCCCTCGATCAGTCAATGCAGCCAATAATTTATCAATCCCCTGTCCCTTTCTGCCATAACAAAATTTCCCCTTGTGCCAAAAAAAAAACGGCCATTATGGCCGGATCCCGGGTCTCCTGCGCAGCCGGGCAGCGTGTAATTATATTTCTTTCCCCCGACAACTTGCATGATTTTTTTTAGAACAAAAATTACTTCGTTGTACTTCCTATTAGTTATTTTTTTTTTCTGTCAAATTTCGCCCGAATCGTCCCGACCGAGGGTCTTGTTTATCATAACAATCATTAATAAAATGTCACCCGCGGCCTCAATTTAAAAAAATTTCCCTCCCTCTGCATGTTCCACAATTTTTTCCGTTGAAGGCCTGATTCCTTCCACAACAGGCCAAGCCAATTTCTTTGGTTTAAAAAAGGAACGATTAATCAAAAATTAACAAGCTGGGGAAATTTAAAATATCAAATTTCAAAAGGGAGCGAACTTTTTTCAAGCAAAGGAAGGAAAGGGGTCTTGGGGGGGCTTGCTGCCCGAGGTATGCAATTGCCGGGGGAAACTGGTTTTAAAAGGGGGGCATCCCCTGGGCCCTCCCTATATACAGGGAGTCAGCTCGCAGGAGCGGTTGGGGTTTTATTTTAGCCTCTGCTCTAGAATTAATCAAAAGGGGACTATTTTAAGAACGAGGAAGGGGAGTACTAAATTTGGTGTTATCGGGGGAGATGCCTCCCAAAGAGGCCACCAAATAGTGTAAAAACTAACTAGGACAAAGCTATCTGGACCAGACTGCTCATGTTACGGAGCAATGAGGTTTGGGACCGACAGCCCTCCCTATTTAAAGGGGGGTTTTTCCACCACTAATGTTGACGTGGGATCCCCCCAAAAAGGGTATTTAAAGGGTTTTTTCCATGAGTAATTTGGCGTGGGATCCTCCAAAAGGGTATTTAAAAGGGGTTTTTTTGGGCCCCGAAGTAAGTTTTGGGGGGGATCCCCCAAAATTGGGGATTTAAAAGGGTTTTTGCCCCGATGTAATGTTGGGGGGGATCCCCAAAATGGGTATTTAAAGGGGTTTTTGCCACGAGTAATGTTGCGTGGGATCCCCAAAATGGTATTTAAAGGGGTTTTTGCCATGATGTAATGTTGGCGTGGGATCCTCCAAAATGGGTATTTTAAAGGGGTTTTTGCCATGATGTAATGTTGACGTGGGATCCTCCAAAAATGGGTATTTAAAGGGTTTTTGCCACGATTTAATGTTGGCGTGGGATCCTAAAAAATGGGTATTTAAAGGGGTTTTTGCCACGATGTAATGTTGGCGTGGGATCCTCCAAAATGGGTATTTAATCACTTTTCTAAATATATGTGATTACAAAAAGTGAAGCCTGTGAGAGCTACAGCATTGCTCAGTCCCCCTTAGTTTCCTGAAAGTTTACATTAGACAGGACCAGGACACTGACAGGAGCTGATCTGGCCGCCTGAAACACTTCTTATCTGATAACAGGGAACATGAATGAGCTTTCAAGGGACTGTGGAGAAAGTGCAGTGTATGAGTCTGTCTGCTGTATAGAAAATCCACTGTTGTAATGCTATTATTTGAGTAAATAAAATAAGACATAGGGCATTTTTAGTTATTAAATTCAGAGTTTGGCTGCTTATGCTGATGTTTGTGATGAAATCCCTACAGGATATTAATACAGGTTGAGGTTTTGTTCAACAATAAATGTGAATTATTGTTCATAGAAAAAAAAACATCCCCGAAAAAAATAAATCTTGCTCTTAGGAAACAAAAATTATATGGGCAAAGTCTTTAAATTTTCAGGGCAAACACAGGGTATGTATTAAAAAAAAAAGTGAAGCCTGTTGAGATCTACAGCCTTCCTTACATGCCCTAAGTTTCCCTGACGTTTACATTAGAAAACGACAGGAGCTGATGAGCCCTCTGGCCCAGCTTGCTTTGTTTGCACTTCTTTTCTGATGGGAGGAGCATGAATAGGCTTTTAGAACCGGGGAAAAAACCCGTTTTCTTTTTATAGAGCAGTGGTTTCTCAACTCCATTTCCCCAAGACCCACCAACAGGTCAAGTTTTCAGGTTGCTCACTATTGCACGGTGATATAGTTATTGTCCCTTTTTATAACTTTTCGGGGTACATACCCCCTTTCCACTTACCCTACTCTGGGAATACCGTCCCTCCATCCTGATGAGAAGTGGAGTGACTGCAACTTTTCGGGTGCATACCCCTGTACCATTTGACTCCGTTACTCTTCTCAATACCATACACCACCACCCTGAACAGCAGCAATTTCACATCGGAGTTTCCACTAATCTTCCCAGGGGGGGGACTTTTTCCCCATAACTTTTTCCTTTGAGCATGCCTAAAAGGAAGAAAGTTTGATGGTGTTCGATCCAGTGACCATGGTCGCCAAAGCCCCTTTTGCTGAAAAAGGACTCAATTGCTGCCATGCTTCTTGCCAATGTGTTGCTTGTGTGCACAATATGGTGACCCAATAGGTTTCCACTATAAAGACACGCTATGCAAGTATAGTACCCCACCTCCGAGAAAGTGAAAAGGGCGAGTATGGACCCGAAAGTTGTAAACTGGGATTAAATATCTTGACGACTGTTCTGCGTAGTAACCAAAAATGTAGTGGTAACCAATGAGCCAGTATGGGGACTGCGGTTAGCACAGTGGTGAGCACGGTTTCCTTGTAGCGCTGAAAACCTCACCAAAGACAACATCTGCAAGGAGTTTGTATGTTCTCACCGTGTTTGCCTGGGTTTCCTCCAGTTACCCCCACACTATAAAAACCTAAAGAAAAGTTAATATGAAATTTAGACTGTGAGCCCCCCACAGGGACTAATGGGAATAATGACGGTCTATGTACAGCGCTGGGGCATATAACAGCACTTTATAAATTAATAAAATTAACGATTTGGCCAATGTATAGATCCGAAATCTAGGTACCTTCACCATGTGGAGCAATGAAAGTCATTTCCATCCAGTGGAGAGATGGGAAGCCTTGCAATGCGATGCCTAGTGCGCCGATTCACACAATACCTAATCTCCTAATGATGGGTGTTTGTAGTTCAGCGCCGTTCATCTGTCACAGTTCCTGAAAAGGGGCCCTGAGCGAAGGGTTAATGGTGTGAGAGATTAATCAAGTGAAACCAATCAGCCACAGCAAAATAAGCATCCATTATCTTTAATCAATCTGTACCAGGTGACATGCCGGAGAAAGGAGGAGAACGCTCGCTTTCCTTATGATCCAATGGCCAGAGCTCCACAGTGATTTTATTTCCATGTGATATTCCACTTTGGGTCTTTACTGATGAAAACCTTTCCCTTTCCTGTACCCGGGGGTTTGGGAAAACCCTTTCTAATCCCCAGGGCTTGGCCCCTCCACTTTTTTTTTTCCTGGGGTTTTGCTGTCCTTGCAGTTTAAATACACTTTTTCCCAAGAAGCTTACACCAAAACCCTTTTTTTTTTTAGCTTTTTAAAGGGGGGTTGCTCACTAAAACGATTCATCGTACCTGGGGTCCGGGTTTTTTCTTGGTTTTCTTTTCTGAATTCAGGGGCATGTTTAGGGGCTTTTACTAGGTTGCATTTGAACCCAGGTCTGTAGTTTTAAGAAACAAGTGTGGCAGCCTTTTCCCGGAGAAAATCAAAAAGGTCTGAAAGCTATGGGCCCCAGGTTGGAAATATCAGAAGAGGAGAAAAAACGGGTCTGTTGTTTATAGAAACCCTTAAATAAGCTGATGCAAAGACCAAAACCAAGAGGGGAAATATCTGGGAAATTAGGAAAGGGACACTGTTAATGGAACAAAATTTTTGCAAAGTGATTTGGGTTTTTTGCAAGATTTTAACATAAAAAGCAGCAATGTTGGGTAGTGACCCCAACCCCCTTTTAATGCCCCCGCCCCCCTTTATCTCTTTTTAATGTACTTTTCGGATGGCATTTTTCATCCATTTTTTGTAAACCCCCCCCCCCCCCCTTTTTTAGGAAACTTGGCCTACCATTTTTTAAATTTGGGCCCACTTTTTCGCCTTTTGTTTAAACCCTTACACCCAAAATACAGGGGGGGTCAAACTCTGCCCTCCAGCTTTGAGAAATTTAAACTCCCTTCAGGCCCACTTTTAAAGATTTTTCAAATGCATGATGGGAGTTGTAGTTTCCCAAAAAATTGGGGGGCGCAGTTTGAAACCCGGCCCTAATGGGTTGGTAAGCTTCTCGCGGGGCAGGGCCCTCCCCACCTCGTTTCCTTCTGTAAGTTTTTTTAATGTGTAATTTTCTGTCCCCTTTTTTACCCGGGGGAATTTGTAAAGTTTCTGGGGGAAATTGTGGGCCCGCTATATATAAATAAATAATTATTATTATCCTTGCACTTCATTGGCTTTTTTGGCTACTGTACCTTCTATTTTTGATAGTTCTCTTTTCTAAGACCGCATGACTTCACTTACATAGGGCAACCTGGAGGCCACCCCAAGAAAGCCAATGGAGCAAAAGGGCAAGTAAAACATTTTTGTTCTATTACCCAAACCATTTGAAAGGGAAAATGTTTTTTCTTTTTAGAGACTGCACCACCCCTTTTTCATGGGTTGGTCTGATTTTTGGCAGTAAAACCCCCCCCCTTAGCCCCGGGGTTTTTGGGGATACATTTCCCCCCCTTGTGGGGTCATCTATGTAGACGGGTTTTAGATAAAAATCCACGCCCCTCAATAAAAAAGGGTAAACGTTTATTCCAACGTCAGAACATCAGGTACAAACACATACGCCGACACGTTTCAGGCACCGGGTGCTCTTTATGAAAGCATGTCATGGCACAAGTTGCCTGAAACATGTTGGCGTCTATGTTTGTAACTGATGTTTTGACATCTTAAACTTCTCCCCTTTTTATTGAGTATGTGGGATTTGTTCTCAATTTTTTTTTTTTTTTTTTTTTTTTATTTATCCTGGTTGGACTTTCCACTTTCTGGGCATCCACCGACCGGTGTTTGTTCATTGCCGTGTGAACGCACTCTTACACTATAATGGGGCCAGGCTGCAATTGCTGACTCAGACAATGCAGAAGAGTAGCGCTGTTTAGGGGGAGGTTTTTGTGTTTGTTTTGGGGGGGAGCAGACTTTTTACAAATCTTAAATGTGCAGTCTAGGAACAAAAAATAAATAAATAAATCAATAAAAAATGACATTAGGGACAAGGTGGTTCTAAAAATATTTTTAATTTTTTTTTACCTTCCAGACCCTGCCACTGCATCGGAATCTGCAGTGATCCGTTCCTCTTCCCTACCAGGTTTATAACCCAACACAGGAGAAGCTCTCGCCCCATCATTTACAACAGCGCATGAGCCTTTTCAGCCAGTTGAAAATGAAGAGGAGTGGATCACAGGGGAGCTCTGAAGCAGCAGTGGCCATGGACTGAGAGGTGAGAACTTTTTTTTTTTTCCCGCCCACCATGGCCCCAATGTCAGGTTTTTTTTTTTAACTTTTTTTTTGACCCCCCTTGAATCTCATGACTTTAGCCTTTTACTTTCCATTCTATTGCCCACAGCTTTTACAGCATAACATTACACTAAATAAAATGCATGTATAATGGTGGCACTCGGTAAACATTCTACGATTGAGACGATTCCTATCAACCAGTCATCCATCAGTGTTCCGTACGTTATTTGGATTTCTTAAAGGGGTTGTCTCACTACAGGGTTTGCTGCTTTTCATGTTAAAGATCTGGCAAAAAAAGGGGTTTCCACTTTGCAATATGTTCCATTACATGTCCTACCTATCCATATATCCCCTCTTGTATGGGCTGCATCAGCTCCTCAGTCGCTATAGCTACAAAACCTGGTTGAGCTAATCCCTGATAGGGCTGCCAGCACTGGTTGCTATAGCTACAGACCTGTTCTATCCCTCCTGATATGTAGCTACAGCAACCAGTGCTGGCAGCCTATCAGGAGGGATAGAACAGGTCTGTAGCTATAGAAACCAGTGCTGGCAGCCTAACAAGAGAGTGCAAAGGTCTGTAGCTATAGCAACCAGTGCTTGCAGCCTATCAGGATAGATCAAATAGGTCCTGTAGTTATAGTGAGCCAGTGTTGGCAGCCCTATCAGGAGAGATCAAACAAGGTCTGTAGCTATACACCCAGTCTAAGCACCTATCAGAGAGAGAGAAAGATATGTAGCTATAGCAACCAGGGCTGGGCAGCCTATCTGTTCCAATCGCTCCTGATAGGCTGCCAGCACTGGTTACTATAGTTACAACCTGCTCAAGCTCTCCTGATAGGCCCAGCACTGTTTGCTATAGCTACAGACATGTTTTGATTTCTCCGATAAGCTGCCAGCACTGTGCTATAGCTATCAGACCTGGCTTCTACTGCAGGCCTATACAAGCCAGTAAACACCCCCTTGAATTCAAAATGAAAACAAGAACACAGGACTGAGGTCAGATGAATCAATGTAGTGAGACAACCCCTTTAAGCCTTGGAATTAAAGTCAATACTGACGTTTCCATTCGAATCTGCTCCGCCGCAGAGAGTCACAGTGAACTTGAACAAAAAGTAGGAGGCACGGAAAGAATAAATGTCAAAAAGGTCATTTCTGTATGGGCAGGTGGATTAGAGCCGGACCTGATAAATGAGAGAGAGGTGCGAATACTTTGGAGTCCATCAGAATTGCATGTGCAAGTTTCGCTCTTGCCCTTGCACGGTGCCTGCTCTGACTGGAGATTGAATCCCGGTGGAGTTTTTCTTATTTCCTATTCTGCCTATCTTTCATCTTTAGTACAGGGCTAAGCAGATGGATGTGAATTCAAAGTTTTCTGATCTTTAGCACAAGTTATAGAGGGTTATCTTTAGCAGTCTATCTTTCCGCTGGCAGCTCTCCCTTGGCGATGAAGGATTACCACCACAGCTGTCTCTCCCCCAGAATGATGCAGTGCAGCGCTCCTCCTTGTGACAGCCTCACTTAATCTTAATGTCCGCTCTCTAAGCTCAGTCACACTGGGAACAGCCAATCAGCGTCAGATGCCACCAGGATGGACCCTGCTGCTCGGCCCCTGAGTCTTTTACCTCCGAGCGGCCATTAATCAACATCAGCCAGGCCCTGCCTATTGCTCCTTTGTCTCAAAAACACATTCAAACAAAGCTATGGGTGACTGCCAGCCTGCAGCAGTCTGAGAGCCAGGACTCTGCAATACAGAAAAGAAGGTCAAGCAAGATTTGGGGAACTGAGAAATGCTGGACATTGCAAGCTATTTATGGAGGACCCGACAGGTGACACGGTAAAGCATCGAGGAACACCTCAGGCCTTCAGGCAATGCAGCATGATTAGGAACCATACGATAACACAAAAACTATTTCCATGAACACAAATCCACGGTGATTTCCGCAACTCCCATAGAACAGAATGGAGAACACAGCGCTCACCTGTACGGGAAGCTCCCAATAGAACAGAATGGAGAACACAGCGCTCCCCTGTACTGGGAACTCCCATAGAACATAATGGAGAAACAACAGGGCCTCCCCTGTACTTGGGAACTCCCAAGAACAGAATGGAGAACACAGGCTCGCCTGTACTGGAAACTCCCATAGAAACAGATTGGAGAACCACAGCGGCTACGCCCCTGTACTGGGAACTCCAATAGAACAGAATGGAGAACACAGCGCTCCTGTACGGGAAGTCCATAGAATAGAATGGAGAACACACGCGCTCCCCTGTAACTGGGAACTGCCATAGAACAGAATGGAGAACACAGCGCTCCCCTTACGGGGAAACTCCCATAGCACAGAATGGAGAACACAGCACTCCCCTGTACTGGGAACTCCATAGAACAGAATGGAGAACACGAAGGCGCTCCTCGTACTGGGGAAACGCCCATAGAACAGATGGAGAACACAATAGCGCTCCCTTGTACTGGGAATTCCATAGAATAAAAGAGAGAACACAGCGCTCATGCTGTACGGGGAACTCCCATATAACAGAAGGAGAACACAAGCGCCTCCCTGTACTGGGACACTCCCAGAAACAGAATGGAGAACACGCACTTCCCCTGTACTGGGAAAAAAAACCCCCCTTCCCCCCCCCCCCCCATAGAGCAGAATGGAGAACACAGCAACAATCTCCCTGTCCCTGGTGAACATCCCATAGTGGAGAATGGAGAACACAGTGCTCCTCCTGTACTGGAACTCCCAAGAACAGAATGGAAACACAGCACTCTACCTGTACTGGACTCCCATAGCTGGAGAAGGAGAACACAGAGCGCTCTCCTGGTACTGTAACTCCCATAAACGATGGAGAACGCTCCCTCTGTACTGCAACTCCCATAGAACAGAATATGGAGATATCACAGGCGATCCCCCTGCCTGGGAACTCCCATAAACAGAATGGAGAACACAACCCGAGCGCTCCCTTGTACTGGAACATTCGATAGAAAAGACTGGAAACATAGCGCTCCGCCCCTGTACTGGGAACTCCCATATCAAAACGGGGCCCTCCAGCTGTAGGGAGAACTACAACTCCCATCAAGCATTGTGATAATCTACAACAGTGGCATTATGGGACTGGTAGTTTCCCTACAGCTGGAGGGCCACAGTTTGACACCCATGCCATAGAAAATTTAGACCTCAGGCCTGGTTCATTTCAGCATTGAAGGCTCCGTTGCAAGCTCCATTGGAATTGATGGAAAAATACTGTGAAATTGCCGGAGGCGACAGTGGGAATCCGACACACCCATTGTATTCAAGGAGACCATCAGGTGCCATTGGAAAGCCGACCCATGTGCCCCTCTTCAAAGGAAGCTCCTATCGAAGTCTCTAACTTAGATGAGAACCAGGCCTAGAACGTAAAGCCTGCGGACAGCACACTCTGGCATTGCTACTTCAAGCAGCTGTCATCTGGACGTCAATATTACCACCGCTCTACCACCTCCTCGCCTGACGCGAGCGGCGTGATAAGCTGCGTTATAGTTATGGAGATAAACTGCTAATTGTTTTACTTTGTGCCTTTTTGCTAATTTCTTTGGAATTGTAGTGGGAAACGTCTATTTGTAAGAGGCCGACTCAATAAAGGAATAAATTACGATCAGAGTTTACAAAACAAATGTAACCTAGTTACATTTTTTTTCGTGGGGGGGGTAGAGGGGGCGAGAGGCATGCAAAATCTTTATTTTCGCTTACATTTGCAATTTTATTGCTGAAGCACGGTTATTTCTTACTTATGCAACATTAAAATGTATAAGAAATCCTCCCGTGTGCTATATCCAGCAACTACTCTAGATTTATAACACCCAATTTAGGGAAAAGAAAAAAAAAACATGCGCGTAAAACTGATTTAAATCACAGATTACTCAGTGTAACAGGAGCAAGGGACTATTGCGAGCCGTAAGTGGAACAAGAATATATTTATCTGTGAAGCAGGGTTATTATGCACAGCGCTGGTGCTTCCGATTTTAGGTTTTACCTATAAATCTTAGATTAACACCTACAATTCAGTTTATTCTCTTTTAGAAGAGTGACAACGATAAGAGCTGGGAACCAAAATCCACGAGGCGTGGGTGCGTAAAAATCACGATTAGAGCCCCCCTGTTTGTGAGGGTAAAAATAGCGTAAAAAAGAAAAATCCTCCTCCTCCCAGAGCGCAGTATATAGACATACATATTTGCAGCATCATATAAAAACACAGGTACCGATATACTGTCAGGGAACTACTAAGTAACTTTAAGGGTGAATTTACATGTGGCGGATTTGCTTAAAATTTTAGCTGTGGATTTGCATAGCAGATTAAATTCTCACTTTGGGTTTTGCCTATTGGAAAAATCCGACGTCAGCAGAAATCTAAGGCGATGTCTTGGATTTCTGCGGAGGATTTTATGTCTGCAGAGGCAGCTCTCACCCCCATTTTGGAGCTAAGAAGCAGTGGTCAATTGCCGCCCTCCACCCCCACCCAGCACCACAGATTTGTAATTTGTGATGTGGAAAATACAAAAATTCTACTACCCAGTTTCCCCGAAAATAAGACAGTGCCTTCTATTAATTTTTGCCCCTAAAGACGAGCTAAGACTTATTTTTTGGGGGATTTCTTATTTTTCCATGAACAAAAATTCACATTTATTGTTGAATAGAACATCAATATGTATTAAATGGGTTTTGCCATGAATTCCTTACCTCTTAGCTGCTCAGGGGAGAATATAAACAAAGCATGCTGAGTCAAACAGCTGCAGGGGTGAGAGGGAGGGGGATGAGCATAAAGGAAGGAAGCAGGGAGCGTCTGTAAAGTTTACTCAAATAATAACATTACAACAGTGGATTCTCTATACAGCAGACAGCCTCATACACTGCACTTTCTCCCCAGCCCCTTGCAAGCTCCTTTATGTTCCCTATCATCAGATAAGAAGTGCTAACAGCAAGCTTGGCCAGATCAGCTCCTGTCAGCTCCTGGTCGTGTCTAATGTAAACGGTCAGGAAACTAAGGGGGACTGAGCAATGCTGTAGTTCTCACAGGCTTCACTTTTTGTAATGACATATATTTAGAAAAGTGATTAAATACCCATTTTGGAGGATTCCACGTCAACATTACTTCGTGGCAAAACCCCTTTAACATACTGTAGTGATTTCATCACAAACATCAGCATAAGTAGCCAAACACTGAATTGCATAAAAAAAATGCACTAGGTCTTATTTTTGGGGAAACAGGGTAATAGACCATCACACTATGAGAACACCCATTTATTGGTTGGGCTGATTTGTGTCATCGCTGCACATTTCCAACAAAAAGTTTTTCTCTCTTAGGTGAATTAAGGATTTTCTCACCGCAATGATTGGCTTGAGTCATGTAGGCAAAAGTATATATAGACTATTACCAATGACATCGCTGTTCTGATTTTGCTTTGTATAGGCGATAGAGGAGATTTCATCTCCTGTCTGCGTAAACAAGCTTCCCTAGGTTATTGGCCATCTTTCTCTGGTCCAGATCTCATGTCCAACCATGGTGATTTGACTCCTTGCTAAGTGTTATTAGTACAACAGGCGCTTGTTTATATTGGTTACTGATAAACTTTAATCCTTTTTAGCTCTGCAGCTTTGTGCGTTACGGTTTACAAACCTCTTGCACTCATGTCACTGACAGGCACAGAAGAGCCAATATGCCAATAACTGCTGCAGAAGCACCCACAGCCTGAACAGGAAGCGGGAGCCTGAAGCTGTAGAACCGCCCACAGCCTGAACAGGAAGTGGAAGCCTGAAGCTGTAGACCCACCCACAGCTTGAACAGAAAGTGTGAGCCTGAAGCTGTAGAACCGCCCACAGCCTGAACAGGAAGTGGGAGCCTGAAGCTGTAGAACCGCCCACAGCCTGAACAGGAAGTGGGAGCCTGAAGCTGTAGAACCGGCCACAGTTTTGACAGGAAGTGGGAGCCTGAAGCTGTAGAACCGCCCATAGTCTGAACAGGACGTGGGAGCCTGAAGCTGTAGAAGCGCCCACAGCCTGAACAGGAAGTGGGAGCCTGAAGCTGTAGAAGCGCCCACAGCCTGAACAGGAAGTGGGAGCCTAAAGCTGTAGAACCACCCACAGCCTGAACAGGAAGTGGCAGTCTGAAGCTGCGACTACGTGAAACAGAGAACATCCCTT